>JASANE010025850.1:0-34842 GCA_030248225.1 Trileptium ribeirensis
TAAGCGAATTAGTTGGATAGACTGCATTAGTCTCCCAAAGTTGCCTATTATTCCTGCGGTAGTTTTCCTATGGTCCCGCTATAGGGGCGAATCCTGTGCTGGAATTTTACCAGCAGTTATTCATGCGGCTGACCGACCGTGTATGAACTAGAATCGTTATGGACTATGGGGACGCATTAACTTAGTACTGGGGTCGGATGGATACATTCCATATAGACTCGACTACTGTTTAAACACATTGTTACCTAGCCGGCGTTGTTGATTTATTTGGGCTTGAGTTTCAAGTGTTCTTTTGGCGCTGCAGTTGGGAAAAGGGTGGCGCCCGACTTGTGACACTCCCAAATCCAAAGAGAACTGCAAAGAACTCCAAAGTCACTGAGAAGTCATCGTTTGCTTTAGTGTGTTAGTGTGGCATGCAAGCAGGCTCCTCCCCTATCCTAGACGAGCCTCGGGAGCACTTGGAACGTGTACTATTCAAACAACTCCTATGCACGTTGGTCTATAGCTTACAGCCTCTAGTACCCTGCACCTCATCGAATGATTCCAGCCTGCAAATACTGTATAGACCCGCAGGTTGTCGGGGATAAAAGGGTTTGAGTTTTTTTGATCGGTCAGCACCGTCAGCCGTTGGTTCACCCCAGGGTAAATTTTCAGATTGTTCAGTGTTTGCAATAAAGTGTCAATAAGGTTACTCCAAACAATATAAGTTCATGCTGTGCCTAGACCCACATCATCATACAAAAATAACTATACGCATTCACGAAACAATGAAACCATAGCGAAACGCATAGAAGCAAATCGAAACAAAGCGAGATCTCCTAGGCTCAAGTGATTCCGGTCCTAGAATTCGTTTCTTCGATATCAACCCGGGCCAGGGGCCGATCTTCGAGGTGCCGCACCTAATGTTCCCGAATTTGCCTAGCTTTAAGTAGTTTACTAATAAACATAAATTTGACTACCTACCCTGAGGACGTAATTGGGCCAGCAACGGCCCAGGTCTTTTTTGCCTGGTTACATATTCGTCTGGCCCCAAACTCAGCATGGGTGCCAAACGTTCTACTGAGCTACGAAATTTCAGACACGCCGACGAACGGCTATCCCGTAACGCAACATCCAGGTTGAGTAGAGTCCGTAAATACTCCAGGGAAAATTTTGACAGCGGTCGCCTCAGGGAAAAATTCTGCAACCCTAACTCCATTCAGTGAGTCATCTAAATTTGCGGATCTAAAACATCCTGATAAAGTAATTTCAGGTCTACCTAGAACCGCGGGGAATCAGAAGGACTTCGGCTAGAAGATTCGCAAATCGCCTGAATCAAAACCCGACCGTATTGCCATATCCGAGATATTGGTATGTGTAGCATGTCAAGGTGAAGGGGTGGGACGACCATGAAGGGATACCAGCTCAGGGGTAAAGGAAATATGGCTACATTCGTTAGGGAAATTTAAAGGGGTTCCTCTACACGTCTAAGCTATCAATCTACTATTAGCAATTTATCTTTGGGGCAGACTAAAGTCTCCAACACCTAGCACTCACGCCCCGCAAACCATCATGCCCGATTGATCAAATCCAAAAGCCAAATCGAGTCCAGAAAACCACACAAAACACGCTGGTAAGTGTGTGTCGGAGCCGGCCAGTAAAGTCGACCGAACTCCGCGCTGCCGAAGTCAAACTGATTCCTCTATTCAGAGCGTCGCTCGTAAGCTCAAGATTTCCACTCATTTATTAGCATAGCGGTTTTGTCGCTACACAATCATAGACGATTTCCGCACGCCCCTTTTGGTTCGAATGTAGCCGTGATACCCAATAGAAAAAATCTCGTGAAACTTGAAGCTGACAGCTACCGTAAACTGTCGTCGTCCTTAAAGAGAGTCGGCTTCAATCGAAATTGCCAACATCAAATTTAAACCCTCCGAACAGTCGGAGGTCGAACATCTGCAATCTCGACCCATTTTTCTGAAAACGTGAACTCTAAACCCGCTATTTCCCGTATGTGAACAGGCTCAATTGCCAATCATCGCCGGATATTTCTTTCATCAGATCAAAGGCATCAATCATTAAAACTACATCCTGTCAAAGATCATTTCGACTATTAGCAATGAATTTCGGGACACATAATTTCCCACAATTCCTCTAATCCGGGTCAAAATTACAATCTGTTTACCGTTTCCTCGTCACTTCAATCTGTCGCGCAACGTCAAGCGTAATGGCCGGAAAGTAATGTAGAACATAGTCGGAAGATATAAACACTAATCATTCACGCAATTCCCGAAGAGCGGTATCAATCCAATAATCCGATGAATCGGGACATTTACATCCCGCTCGTGCATTATCTCAGCTACAGCGCCATCTGCTGCGTTGTCTTTGTTATCTCGCCACACCGCAATGCTAATTAGCATCAATAAAAAAATGACCCTCCGTTATGAGGACATCGCGGTACTTCAAACGAGACCGCATCTTATTATGATTTCTAGCTTAATATGCTAGCTTTCAAGCGTTTCAGGTGGGGCGCGGGTCATCGGACGGGACACTAACCTGGGCAAGGGGCGTGGCACCCACCCAGGGAGCGTTCGCCGGGGGGCACCCCTGGCCAGGTCTTCTCGAGGACCACTACCGGTCCCCAAACTTCCCCCCGTTCCACCTCGATATGTCCCTACGTTCCCTAATGTATAAAACTCCCAAATTATATATCTTATATATATACTTACATAAATATATTTTTCCTTCTTCTGTGTTGCTCTCACGTTGTGTCCGGTGGTAGTCGTTAGCTCGGCGAGGACGCGGCGGAAATAAACGACTGCCAAATGGTCAATTGAGGAGAGAGAAAGTGAGAAATAAAACAAAACAACAAAAAGAAGAAGAAAAATAGACGGACGCGGGAAAGGGTGGGCAGTGGGTTCCCATGGGAATTTTGGCAGGTCGGTGTCAAATTTGTAAACCAGGACGAAAAACGTGGTTGAATGACATCAAACACAAGGGGGTTGACGCAATATTGGGGCCTGACCCACTCGGGTCGATTTACGTATCTTAGTATAGGGGACTTTGGCGGGCTCTCCCGCACTAACGGTTGGGCTGAATGACGCCCGCTCGGCATCGTTGGACTCGCCATAGAAGAGTCCCACAGGCCAGATGTGGAAAGGCGTTAAAATTTAACAATAGATATAGTGTCAGCGACAGAGGGTGCGATTTAGGCGGCCGTCCCAGGCTAATGAGCGGGAGGACAGAGGCCCGCCGGGAACAGTTGGAGACGTCTCGACAAGGCGAACATAACGAGGGGTGATTTGCCTACTTTTAAGTTGCGAATAAAATTTTAGATATTTTGCTCCCACCTTTAGTTATTATTCCAAAATTGGGGCAATTTAGTGGGTTGTGCCGGGATAGCAGGAAATCGAGCGGAGGCCCGCCGTATATCGTGGTGCTCGCCGAAAGTGGGAGACTAGAATGAGGGGTCGCATGTATACGTTTAGAGTCGAGGATCTGGTACGAAAATGGTGCAACACCGACAGGAATTTATGTCAATTTGGTAATGTATTATGGAATAGTCGCAGTTACTCGTATAACAGCGTGGTAGCTTGTCGGATCTAGACCCGCTTATGCTCGTTAGATGCCCCATTGGGTTTTTCTACGTAATGATGTATAAGACTTCGGTCGGCGATTCTGCAATAAAAAGAGGGAACGGTTACCATGGCACTAATCAAGCGATTTTCGATGCTGACGGCGTGAAAACGGAAGTTTCAGCGGCAGTCCTCTGGCGGATAAAAGGGAACAATTACACCCGACGGCGTTCTTTAGTCGTGTTGCGAGTGACATAGGCTGTTCGGCGATGTTGTCGGATCCATCGAGGGCGGTCTTGTTCGCAAAAATAAGAAATCACAAAAGCGACGATGCGACGAAATTGGCTAAAACTACCGATGAGGTATGGGGATTTCACACATTTAGAGTTGACACAAAGGGTGTGAAAGAAAGGGTTCGTTCGAGAGGGCGACGGAAGGGACAGAGGGGCATCAAAACAAGAGATTATAAGTAGTACACATATATATAATATGTCGAGAATATATATATTTTACGCCTTGCTCCACAGCCAAACTTAGCGTAAGTAACGCCTGTTTGTAAAATTTTGACGTGTTTGTTCCTTAAATTCAAGGTTAAATTCTCGTGCCGTTCGAGACATTTTGACCCTATCTGAAAGTCCTTGAAATTCCCTATCAAGAAGCACTCGGGTCGGTTGCCCGAAGTCTGAATCGCTAGACGGTTACGGGCCGAAGAGAACCCGACATCTGTCGTTTCCGAACATTCGGAAACTACCGTACCCCGATGCCTTATTCTTTGTAAGGTTGTTTTTCTCTATTAATTCCGTGACCATGGCCATATATATTGTTCAACCTAAGTAGAATTGATACTTTTGGTTCTGATCACTAGCGGGCCAGTGGTTTAGTTTAAGTAGTCGATGGCCTTCTATTCCCGGACGGTTGTAACCGTAAAGTTTTAGTGAGGTATGGCAGCTGGTCGAGTTCCCAATGTTACAAAAAAATTTTCAATTCTAATCCCGAAGTCCTATCCACTTACTACAGTTGTGCCTCATCAAGGAGAAGGTTCTAGGTCTGGCTGCCAAAGCTTGTTCCCGCAATGAGTCCTGATCACGCAAGCGCCGGTACAAATATAGCATCGATCATGGCATGCAAATGTAAAACATAATAGGCATACATAGACAATAAATATTAATAAGCCAAGATAAACGTCATGGGTCAAACACCAATAGATTCATCAAAAGATATCTTAATCAAACGATTAATAGACTTTTCGCTAATAACGAACGACGCGCGTATATTTATAATCAGATCAAAAAACTTCGTGGCGCTAGTTAGTACCCATAACATGGTTGATTTTAAATTATTGTTATGTATATTTTAATGACCTAGAATAAAACTACATAAACTTTTATACCCATCGGATTTATTTACCCAAGTTACCTACTGGCATATTTTGCACCGTAAAATGTCTGATTTCGGTTCTATCTGTTGCTATTCCAGTTCATTTCCAGTACATCTAAAGTACTTACTTAGATGGTCGTGGTATCCGATTGCGCGTGTCTTCGGATGCGCGCCATTTATATGTCTATTGGCTTTCGGGGCCACTGAATTTTGCACCCTGAGTGCAACATTGTCGAATGTTCAAATCTAACTGTTCTCATTGATATGTAATATCTTTTCAGCACATCGAGTAGTCGATTTCGCAGTATATTTAATTCTTTTGTAAGACTTTCAGTAATTACTTACACGTAGACCCTCCACGAAATCGGACTGTGCTATCTTCGTGGTGACACGAAGATCCGGTCATGTTAGGAGACCTGCCATCTTGTGGTGTGGAGGCCATCTCGGCATATTCGAGATCTAAAAGACAGACGCTGTTTAGACCTACAAGGTGGTTTGATCAGTTTGTTTCGACTTTGCCAGATAGAGTTGTTGTAGGTCACGTAACTATATATTTAATTTTATAGCCAGACATTAGTTCGTTCATGTTTCATGCTAATGTGTAATGTGTTTTCTTATTATAGACACTCTTAAGTATCAATTTAATATGTCGGAGGATAATTCAGATACGAGTCGTACACGGCAACTCAGAACGATATATGTCCGATATCAGCGACCTGGAGGACTTCAAACGAAAACTACATATCAGCAAAGGTCCGAAATTGTGTTACTACATAGTTAAATATATATAATATATATAGTTATATAAAAATTATTGCCAAATTGCAGATTATAATCGTACACACACTAACTAATATACAATGACCTATACACTGTATGTGTACAATACAAAGTTCTTAATTAAACTACATGCATGATGTAGTTGTTTTACCGTAGTACATTTAGTGTCTATACAGTATAATAGAAGCTTATTCATTGCTTATCCGTATGCTATTATAATATAGTTTAACTAATTCTGAAATTTATGATTATATTGCATATATAAAATCATACTATAAAAACGCATAGACGATAAATATTAATAACCCAAGATAAACGTCATGGGTTAACAAGCGAGGCATTAACAAGCAACATAATAACAAACAAAGCGATATTATACAAGCGACCATGGCACCATGGAATATGTATATTATGATTCTTTCGTAATTTGAATCTCCGCAAACCTTACGGGTGTGCACTGAGGTACTATTAAAAAACGACATATCGTAATCGTGTTCAATTAGGAACGTGAATAAGTGATTTTAGCACCAAAATCCTGCAAAAGCACATAAAGGGCCGGAACGGTCCTGTTACATCTCTTAAGTTTTTAAATGAAAATTTCCGGTCTTAGTTATACGGGTCGGAAACAAATTGTCCTTGCCCGTGTTTTATTGACGAGTGGAGCTATGCCTTATTCTGGGGTCCCTGCCATCTAAGACCCATTCAAAAATTGACTCTGTACGCCCGGAGCGATAAACCAGACGCACTGTGTGGTGTGTACCATAAGTATTCCCGGCCCAGAAATACCGTATGTACAGATAATATGGTACACGAAGAGTTGTTTCCGTTGCTTACTTTAACTTGCCGCAACAATATTTCGTTTACGGTTGTTAGACTTGGCCTCACATTATAGTCGTGGCTTAGTCAATTTTCTGAAGACCGTGTGAAAGGAATAACCATATGTACAGATAATATGGTACACGAAGAGTTGTTTCCGTTGATTAGTTTAACTTGCCGCCACAATATTTCGTTTGCAGTTGTTAGACTTGGCCTCACATAATAGTCGTGGCTTAGCCAATTTTCTGAATACCGTGTGAAATAACGCTTTCGATATACACTACCCTATCTAGCCGAGACAATCCTCAGCTGTAATCGCACGAAAGTGTGGTATTTCTTGAGTAGTCCTCCTCTTATATTATTAAGGGGTCGAAGAGGAGTTTTCACTACGATTCGAAAGAAGAAGTGACGTTTCATTAACGGTGCGAGTTTCGACTCTAGAAGAATTCCTTTAATCAGGTCCCCGGTGCCATGGCAATAATTTATGAATAAAACAAGATAGTCAAGGCATACAGTGGCATTCAAAATTAAATTCAGATGATTAAATACGGCATAAATATGAAAGACGAATAAAAAAAGATACAATAGAAATATTGCATTGTTATGCATTTCTGACCGCATTTTATCCGTTTATTGCTCCTATGTAGCCCCGAGGCGGTCTCTGCCATTAGGCATAAATTCGATATTTACAGCGACACCTTTACACCTCATCCTTCAAGCGTCGTCGGCTAGGTGTCGTTGTGCCCACTTAAAAAACCCCATATATCACTCGGTAACGTGAGGTTCCAAGATGTCGGTGTCGCTAACATTGGTCTTCGAAACCCCTGGTTCTTCCAACTCCCTAGGATAGCTGGGCGCTGAAGACTTCTGCATCCTGTCAGGGAATTGCAGTTTGATGTCTTTGAATGTCGCGGTTAATTCGTCGTGCCACCTAACCGTATCATCCTGTCCCAAGTCCCAATGGGGTGGACGCGGAGCAATGATTGCCTTTGCTCTTTCCAAGATGGTCAAATGAACAGATATACCGGCGCACGCGGCGCATGAACTTGCTTGGGGTATCCAGGAGGCGACCGTCATGCGGCTTAGATCGTATTGCGGCCGCATATCCAACAAGGATCAGAATGGTTTTGGTTTGGGGCGTCGCAATACACGTCGCTAGCCGAACCAGAAATTGTATAGTGGCCCCTGGTCACGCTATGGCAAACCATCCCTTCGATGCGGCCATATTGACTAGTGCGGCCGCCAACGAATCACCTAGCATAAGTACCGTCGGCCAAGTGGCGACGCCATGACGAAGGAAGGTTTTTATTTCCTCTAGCAAACGACCCATCACATTATGACACGGTCGCTGTCGTCTGCCGAAGGCAATGTCCTCTGGCCCTAGGCCAATTCCCCAGAACGAGTCTGAGCGGTTTGCCTCGAGCAGTTGGGCATGGCCCGTGGCAAGCAAGACGTTTTTAAATGGAGGTTTTTGGAATATCTCGAGGAGCACCGTCCGCATGAGGTAAGAGTACTGGACGGAGGTTCTCCGTTGTTTTGTTTCCTGATTGAGGAATTGTGGTTTGTTTCTATGGGATATGGCCTTAATATCTCGGGCTCCCAATTTCAGGTCGGTAATATCTTGTTTCGCTTGCTCCTCGTCGAATAAATTGGTCACGAGGAGCTGGTATCCTTGCTCCGTTAAAGCATATTCGATAGGATATTGTTTAATTGTGTGGCCCAACGGAGATATGTTTGATAGTTCCGGCCATCGCGTGCCTTTGGACAGGAATGTTTCGATCGGGGCGGCATAATTGACGGTATAATACGGCACCACATGGTTGTGGAAAATGTTCCATGGCGTTGATTCTTTGATACGATAATGACTCCTGCAATAATATTTGTCGCCATTACTGGCGGTTCTTGAAGGAAATTTGGGACGGGAGCTCGAGTTTTCGGGAGTGCTGTTTCGGGTGGCGTTGGCATTAGAACTGTCTCTCGCGAGGCGGCGTTCTGGGCGGTCGGACTACCTCCAATCCGATATTTTCGGGTCGTAATTGACGTCGTCTGTCGTCCTCGTCCGGCTCCAAGTTAGGATGTGCGTCTAACATGTCCTGGATATCCTGTTCAGCAAATATATCTCTAAAGGGTTCGAACATATCGTGCCGAGCGCGGATACTATCGGATGGGGAATGCATTAACATAACAGGATCAACGAGTCTTGTCGGTTGAGCGAGAGGTACTGTTCGTCGACCTGGTGCCGGCGGTTGGGGTTCTGGACTTTAGGTAGTAATGCGCGGTACTAGGACTCGAACTTCTACCGTATGAGCTACATAGTCCCCGAACCAGCGACAGCGCTCTCTTGCCTGCCTATGTGGTTGTCGACGAGTGGGTTGAGGAGGTTCTTCCTCCTCCTTAATATCTTCGATGAAGGGTCCAATTTCAGAACACCCGCGCTCTGATCAGTAGGGTAATCGAGTTCAATGCGGGACCTTTGGCTAGGTCCCGGTAGGAATTGGCTCAGAGGCATTTCATCTTCGATATCTTCCCAAACAGTGGGTTTACTTCCAATGGATGTCTTGCCTGAACCAGTAGTGGAACCAGGTCGGGTTCGGGGTTGCTAGGTCCCGGTTAAAGTTGCCTAAGGAGTGTTTCGTCCTCTATATTCTCCCAACTAACGCGTGGCTGGGCTCGAGCTGGGGTTCGTGACTGCGATTTGGTCAGTGCTGGTCGAGTTAAGGTCCCTCAGAGAGCGGAGGTTGCTCTGCGCGGCGGCGCTCTTTCCCTCGCACGAGCAGAGGAACCCTCGGTTGATTCGCTAATGCTTGTTGCCGTCTCGCTAGCCCTTTTAGGGCGGCTCGTGCCCGTAAATTTTTCAACCTACCGCCTTCCGAGGACTGGGAAAGTCGACCCTGGTACTCGCTTCTCGCCCACCCGCTTCACGTCTTCTGGACAGGCTCTCAATGAATTCCCCAACGATTCCATCAGCTACTGCTTGCGCTTCCGTCGTGGCGCGACGCACAGGGGGTCCTGTTAAATACTCCATTAATTCCCTTCGCGTCCTGAAGTTCCCCTCGGGCGCGGGCAGCTTCCGTTTCTCTTTGTTCTATTTTTTCCTGCTCTAGTTCCCATCGTGCTAATCGATGTTGTCTCCGGGCGGTCCATCGACCAAAAGATGATACGTGTGGAATGTCTAATGTTTGTTCGTTTGGGAGTGGTAATGTGAGGGGAACAACACGCTGACGTGGCAGGGGTTGTGTAACAGGGATTTCAGGCGAGGGGGTTTTGGGACCACGCAGTGGTACAGTTTCCCGGGTTGATTCAAGCTCTTGGGTTAGTTCCAGTTGTGCAGTTCCAGGTTTCTCGGTTGGTGCGGGTTCAACACGTAACTGATTATGTGCTGGCGCCGATTGTGTAGGCTGGGGTCTGGGGGGCGTGAATACGGCATAAGCCATTCGGCTGAAACATATTCCTCCAGGGTAGCTTCGAATCCTAATGGCATCAGCGGTGCGTGTGGAAGCGGGGTAGGTGGCGCGGAGTAAGCACGACTGAGTTTGGGGTACTGTTGCTCGTAGGTCGCTATAGGCTCCCGATAGATATGGTATGGTACCTGTGGCTTGCCTGGGTCGGTTACTAACGTTGCAAGAAAGAGGTTGCGATACGTTTGCGTGGCAATAACGGCTCGGCGCTGAGAGGGTGTAAGCGGTGAGGTTTGTATCGCATGCTCAACTATCGAAGTCGAGGATGCGGGTTGTTCGGGAGTATGGGGCGAGGACTCATCTGGATCTTGCGAGGCGAGCAATTCTACAAGACCTAAATCGTTAGCGTTGAATGGTCGAAGGGAGCGTCCATTGCCTGGGCGTTGCAGCGTTAAAGGCCTATTCAGTTCCTCAGTCCGGAAAGCCTGTTCTCGTTACTGGTGTCGCATGCCGCCCGTAGTCAGGGGAAAGGTACCAGGAGGCTTGTCAAGCGCGTAACGCAACCCAGCTGGGTCTTGGGTAGCGAGGTGCTTGAGCTTGCGTGAAATCTAAGTTGGGCTCTCCAACCTCGACAGTGGCTGCATCGGATGCGCCGACGATTTCCTGGCGCAGCCTGTCGACTGCTTCAGGATCAGCAGCCTGTTGTTTCCCAGCGAAATATTTATCAGCGAGGATGGTTTTTCCTGGTTCCTGTAACGCAGCCTCGATGTATGCAGGGGCACGGCCTTCAGTAAATCGACCATATCGGGAAAACTACTTAGCGCTCGATAGCATGTTTGGTGCGAATTATGTGAACTACGTGGTCAGAAGCATTAGGTTGTCCAGGGAGCTTGACGCAGATGCTGGGTAGCATTATTTTGGTGATTTGGTACGGTCCGCACCACCTGCGTTCTAATTTGCGTGATAATCTTGGTGTAGTGTAATATCGATAGACCCACACATGGTCATTAACTCGGTAATCTGGGAACTTAATTTTACGATTGTAATAGCGTTTCCTATATTCCCGAGCCGATTGCATGAAACAATAGGCTCTATCCCTGATTGTAGCTAACCACCGTTGTACATTTGCACTGTAAGCTTCTGCTTCAGGGTAGTGACCAAAACCAGTTGGTGTTTTAATTTCACCCGGTACTCGGGGTTGAAATTTGTGCATGAGCATAAATGGTGGATAATGCGTGGAAGCGTGTATGGCTGAGTTATAGGACATGATGCAGTTGGGTAGAACTTCGTCCCATGTAGTATGGTCATTTTCAGGTAAGGCTACCCTTAAGATAAATAATAACGTACGGTTAAAACGCTCGATTTCCTCGTCAGCCTTCGGGTTGTAACTCAAAGTTTCACATTTGAATGTGTGTAGCCTAGCGCACAAGGCTTCCATTACCTCCGAAATAAAGCATCCATCCCTGTGCGAGACTAACTCTTCGGGTGCGCCGTACCGGCACACCACGTCCTCAACGAAAACCTTAGCTACACTCCTGGCGGTCTGATCGGGCAAAGCAGCGGCGATTACTAACTTGGTAAACTGATCAATGAAAGGGATTACGTGTCTATTTCCACTTCGGGACAAAACTCTAGTGTCCAATATGTCAACGAACATGCGACGCATAGGCGCGCTAGCCAGCGGGTTCTCTCCAAGCGCAGATCGCACATTTTGTGGTAAATTGCGTGATCGTTGGCAGAGTACACATCGCCTTACATACTCGTGCACGTCCTTACTCATGGTCTCCCAGTAGTAGAATTGCTTGAGCTTGCTCTGTAGACGATCTCTACCTGGATGTCCACCGAATAAAGTGTTGTGTTCGTGCTTGAGTATTTGTCGTATAAGCAGTCGGGGTACGCATAGCTTAGGTCTATGGTCCTTTGGCATGATAGGATGTAGATATAGAATAGCGGTGTCGGAGCAGAGCCGGTAATTATAGCCTTCTAAATTAACAGCGATCGCTGCATTATCATCGGCTGGCGACCGATGAGTATGCAAATACCACCATATAGGACCAAACTGTTTATCCCTACGTTGAATGTATGGTATATAATTGAGAAGCTTCCTTCCCTTGTATCGATGGAATTGCGGTAAGTATATGTGTTCGCCAGTGTCATAAACATGTTTAGGGCGTTGTAATGGCACCCGCGGTCTGCGAGCATAAGCGACCCTAATTAGAGTATGGAATTCCTGCACTTCTGGTAAACGACCATACCTCTGTCGAACATTCGTCGGTAGAGTTTGTGGTCTAGCGAGTTCAGGTGTACCAGCAGTGGCACGAGTCGAGCTTTCGCTTGCCGCAACAGGAGCGGGCGGTGTCGGAGCAGTCGGCGGTTCTTGTGGTAGCGGGGGCGCAGTAGGTGGATCGGGTGCTAATGAAGGTACAGGGGTTGGTTCACTAGCGGGTCCCGGTGCCGATGTCGGTCCTGCTGATGATTTGGGAGCAGTTGAGCGCCCCTCAATGGCTCGACTCACTCAGGCCACGGGTCGTCAACGTCTCTGCAGAAGGTGAAGCGTGTCGGATCTGGTAAAGGGTCATATCCAGGTCCTGCAAACATATGATAGAAGCGTTTTCGAACATACTCGGGTATTAAAGTAACGGGGGCGTCCGGGGGAAGTCCCATGAGCTGTCGCGTAAGCCGTTTCCAGGCTTCTTCTGAGGGAGCCTACGCGGCGGTCCAGCCGGAGCCTTGCCTCCACCACGATTCTGTCCTTTGACAGCTGCAGCAACCATTCGAAGATGGTCCTGTTTATCATATTCGGCTTCGTCGAATGAGTAAGAGAATTCTTCGTCATGTTGGGGATCTCGTGATAGTCCGTCAGCATTGGCATTAGCCTTTCTCGGTCGATATTCAATATTGAAGCCTCTGAATTCCATAAGTAATTCGTTAGTCATTGGACTAAGCGCGAGTTTCGCGGCGGTCTTTCAAATAATGCTTTACGAGGCTTATGATACGTCTCGACATGGAATTCATGTCTAAGCAGGTAGTGCCTAACACGCAAAGCGGCCCATCTGATGGCAAGAGCCTCAGTTTCTATGGCAGGATATCGACGTTGATAGTCCACAAGTGATTTGCTTTCATAAGCGATTGGCAACGTCCTCTTATCGGTCTTCTGCGAAAGCACCGCTCCTAAGGCATATCCTGAAGCGTCTGTTTGGAGTATGAAAGGCTTCGGAAAAGTCTGGATATATAAGTAAGAGTTCTTGTACCGGGGCCTTGCGTAATTTTCCGAAAGCTTCCTCGCATTACGGTGTCCACTTAAATTCGGTATCCTTACGACGGAGGGCATTAAGCGGCTCGCAAATCTCCGAATAATGCGGTATAAATTTGTGGTAGTAACCCACAAGCTCTAGGAAGCTCTGTAATTGTTTGAGAGTCTCAGGTCGTTTGTAATTTTCAATCGCGGCCGTTTTCTCAGGATCCGGTTTGACTCCTACGGAGCTAATGATATGTCCGAGATACTTTAACTGTTTCTGTAGGAATTGCCATTTAGAGGGTTTCAGTTTAAGATTAGCTTTGCGGAACCTATCGAATACGGTGATTTGGTCCGCTAGATGTTGCTCAAATGTGGGTGAAAAGACCAATATGTCGTCTACTTATATGAGACAACGTTCCCACTCTAAACCTTTCAAGATAATTGACATGCACCTTTGTAAGGCGCCGGCTGAAGAGTTCAACCTGAAAGGTAAAACGTTGTATTCGTACTGTCCGTGGACAGTGACAAAGGAGGTCCTCTCCTTAGTTTCGGGATCTAATTCTGATTGCCAGAACGTCGGTGACCTCGGTCGACGAAGTTCTGTCTGTACTAGGGATGGCGTCCTTCTCAGGTGGACCGCTCGGAAACCGCGTTCTTGCTTTGATCCATTGAACCGCTTTCCTAGGTTTACTATCCGTTTCAATTAATCGCCCGAGGAATGGGAATATAGTACCCATACTTAGGTGGAACCTTACACTTACAGTAGATTAGACTGACAATAAAAGCTATAATTGTAGCGACAAAGTAAGGCGAGAGTCCAGTGTATTCCAGAGTAGGGAAATTAACCACAATACGCACTTGTTCTTTAGCTATCTGAGCTACCTGCAAATTAGTTGCCTTTTCGTTGTCGAGCGAGTTCCAGGTTAGAGGTCTTAATTTGAAACCGGATAGTCGATCAACAGTGATGTTCGGTCCAAGTTTGATCGTGATTTTCTCGGGTTTCATCATGCCAGTTAGTACCATCGACCCTATAACCAGCTTTGTATAGATTCCATGCGGAAACCATAATATTCAGTTAGGCGGAACCTTTATGGTTTTGCCCAAAGTTACATGCGCGAGCTTCCTACGATTGACCAATATAACCTCAGGCTCGCTAGTCCTAATTAAGACGCTTTGGATTGTTGTGTGCACAGCGGTATCGTTAGTAAGTGGGTCAATAAGCGATCGGTTGCTACATGTATGTTTGATGGGATCAGGCACATGCTCACCTGCGATGATCCATTCTAAACAGTTGGTGCTGTGGTCGGTCATTAACGCATGCGGCTCGCAAAAAGCTATTCCGGGTCTTTGATTGCATGCTTCTAAGTTTAGTGATTCAAAACGACTGTGTCCCAACAGGGCGGCGTAATGTGGCAGCGGTAATTTCAACTGCGTCAGTGTGGCAGGTGCGTTCCATCCAGTGTTATAAACCCGAAAATAAGGTCTGACGTCTTTGCGTTTAGGCAGTGGTAATTGTAACATGAACCCAAAGCGAAATGCCGTTAGGTCCACACTTACGGGCATAACGCGGCCCAATTGATATGCCAAACTGGGTTCTCGCATTAAGATAGTCTTAGAAATGCGTGGGTATAAAGTGAATAGCTGTCGTAACATAACAACGTCGATCACCGCAGGAGATAGTTCGTGGTTTAGCATGGATTCCATTATGGCTTTTACCGACGAGCCAAAGTAGCAGTAAAATCGCGCATACTCTCTGCATATTAAGCCCGGAGACCATTGTTAAGACCCGGTGTGGAGAGCCGGGTTACGTTTCGATTAGGTTCCATCTCTAGCTCTTTATTCACAACTTCCCCTTTGGTATCGCTTTTAGTTCTCCCATCGCTCGCCTCGTTAGTTTTCACCTCGACTGGGCATTCTTGTTGAACGGAACCGCCATCGGAGCATTCCTCCGGCTCTTCCTCAGGTGATTAGAGATACGAGGCTCCTGCCATGGCTAGGTGTTCGTCCAAATTCGAGACAAAGTTGTTGGTGGTATAGTGTGGAAGCGAGCACGGTTCCAAAATTAGACTATCTACATCCACTTCGTCACCAATAGGTGTTCCACCCTCGATCTCAAGCATGTTGACATTAGCGGGCGGCGTAAAAGCCTTAATCGCGCACTTAGCAGTACTAGCCTATCGCGTCTATGAGATTCGTTGCCCAACTCCATAATGCACATTGCTTGGCTAACAAAGGTGTTAAGCGGAACCCCGTTGGTGCCTTGATTCCGATAGATAAACTCGATTAAATGGGGCGCATCAGACATAAGTTAGTGAAATTCAAGATTTATGTCACGGAAGATGCGTTGCACCCAAGCCGACTGAATTCCTACATAATAGGGCCAGCAGGGTCGTATGTAGTCATCGAGAACAATGGACGCGCGAGCGGTGCTCAGAGTGCCGTCATAGTCCCACCTTGCTCGTCGACCGACAAAATAACAGTGTGGAACTATGTCTCGTGATTCTCGAGTGTGACTTTCCTGACATTCGCGACATACCGGTTTCTTATTTAACTCTGCCACGAATTCTCTTTCTATCACCTGCTGGAGCGTGTGGCCACTCACGCATTGGCCCACCAGTTCCATGAAAGATTCCAACGAGGCAAGAGTTATAGGACTGAGATATACTCCCGTTACGCGATGTTCAATTGGGCAAACCGTACCTAATATACTGCTTAGAATGGCGGAGTCTCGTTGAAAGGTTGCACTACTGCTAGCTTCGAAACGGAGATCGAAAAGTCGGCTCAGATTATTAAGTTGCTCCATGGCGAGAACCACCCTCCGGTAGAAAAGCGCTTGTGGTTGCAGTATCGCAGGTTGTCCGTGGTCAGCGCTAATCTCGCCAGCCCTAAAATAGATTGGTATGAGTCCTTCCACTAGCTTGATATGCAAACTATTGGTCAATTCAATGCGAGGGTATTGATAGGCTGTGGTTTCGGCATGATCCGCAGGGATGGTGAACAATACGTCCGTTCCAATGATTCGATTTTGTTCCTCGTCCGTTAACAACCGAACGTGTCGAGGTTCGATTGGAGTATCGTTGGTGAGGTAGAGTCCGCACATGTGCAACAACTGTTCGTCAAGTCGGTGTATTCGTTCATTATAAGCTTCCCGCTCGAAGTCAAGTAAGTTTTATTGTCCCATGAACGCATCTGGGCGCTCTCTAATTATGCTTACTGATTTCTCCGGATTACCCAGGGACATAATTGGTCCCTCTTCGACGGATTCATCCCAGGCTGTCACCGATTTTACACGTGGGCTGCCCGAATTACCCGAGGGCACACAAGGCACCTCTTCGACGGCTCCCAGAATACTACTGGAGATGTTGATCAGCGTGTCAGTGGAGTCACCTTAATTACCCAGACGCATACGAGGCGGCCTTTCGATAGGGTCTCCTCGAGCGTTTTAACCGGGCGGACCAAATTCATCCCGCTCAATTCCTCAGTGGTGATACTACCACTCTCTCTACTTTCACTCGGATCGTTCTCCCAGGCAACATCATCTCCGTCCTCGGAGCGGATAGATAATTGGCTAACTCGCGAGCTCATATTAATATCCTCGTCCGATGGTGCTCGCGGTAGTCCGTTGTTATTGTCGCGACGCATTTCCCACGCCCCTTCACAGTACCACTCATGTTCATCAGGGCTGGGCCCGCGTCGGTACAATTCGGCATCGAGATCCGCCCAGTTGTCCCAAAATTCTTCGTCCCTCAGCAGACGTTCCTCATCAATCTCACTGGCGCCGCACTCGCATAGCTATTATTACGATCGTCTGGTGCAACAGTTTTCATACCCAAACTCGTCTTCTGGTTCATCCTCATTGTCATTGCTTTCTAGCGCTGTACCCTGACTTAGGTTAGACACTTTCGCTTCGCTTACACAGTTCGCATGGCTCGCGTTGCATCCATTTTGCTCAGATAGGAGTCCGACCGACTCCTCCGATTTACGAAATTCGCATTCTGCAACACTATCAGCGTCAACTTGCACGCTGATTTCACTACACAACAAATCATCAGAATAACTTAGCTCAGTACAAATTACGTCGCTGCCAGTTTCAGGGATGGGGAGACAACGGGACCCTCATAATGCGATGGTCGGTCTTTAATTGCCACCCCGCCGTCTACGTTCCCGCACCTGGGCAGACCCCTTGCAATACTTTCAGCCCCAACCATCATACCCGTTTCATCGGCGCAAGCGGTCGCGAATCGCTCGCTACCTCTACTTGGGTACGGGCGACAAGGGCGGCCCCGGTCAGCATCACGGAATGACCGAATGACCGTGGAATCCTTGCCGATGACGTCAAGAAGGTCACCTCAAGTCCATCAGTATTATAATTGGCCGGCTCAGAATAACATTCAAGTACATCAACTTCACTTCGTTATCATCCGACAAAAACTCGCCAAGACTTAGCTAAATCAACAGACTCACACGACATACAATTTTCACGCACACACAAGGGACGGTTCTTGCGGCAATACGATCCGCATACTACACCATACGACCTATAATTTATGCGCAACTAAACTTAAGATGACAGCGTCGACCATCCTATTTTGTCAAAGCCAATGTGGAATCGAAAACCATTGCTACGGAACAAACAGGGAATTTGGCACGCTTTTTCGTTAACCAAAATTGGACAAAGTGGAATCCAACTGCCAGAAATTAGTCACTGTTCGGAACAGAATTTTGGCGATTTCTTATTAGTAGAAAACCGTTCCCTGCTAATTAATTTTGAACAACTCAGGGTTCACACTTGTTCGCCAACATGAACGTGGTTCAACTTATTAGTTTCAGCATTCACGAACATTACCATCCCAAATATAATGAAACAAATTTTTGCTCACAAAACGAGTTGACTTTTCAGTATCCGTTCGAGTATTCGCGAACAACTTATTTTCATGTTTAAAAATTTCAACAAATTTGTAGATTCATAAATGAGTAACTAATAAATTGTCAATTCATAAGTAATCCATAACGCAACTTTACTTTTAAAAAATGTTCGCGAACATTTGGTGCTTATTGATTTTAGTCATACATGCTCGTAAAGGGTACCCCTGAGGTCAGGACTCCCCGAGAGTCCGGTATCCTCCAAAAGGTCACGCGACTCTCCTTGGAAATGCCATCGGCGCCGAACAACTTGCAAAGCAGAAAGCGATGCAACCTCCCCCACCCTGAGGCGCCGCACCCCCTGCATTTCTAGGCACCGCATCACCCTAAAATATATTGGTGAGATTGAGAATCTGGCAGAAGCTAAATGTTCGCGAACACGTTTCTATACTGCGTGCAAAATTTATCTGTATAAATGCTGCTTGCGAAGACAAGAATAAACATTTGTATTCAAACAACCAACGGTACGCAAAATGTTCGCGAACCACGCGAACACACGTGTGAAGTCAAAACTCCGGTCAGCAATGCCAACATCAGCAATAAGTGTTCCATGCCTGAAACCACCAAGTGAAACTTTTCAGCCTCCCAGGACGACATTACAGATTTTCGAATTTTGTGGCGAGGGACCGTGGGGGCGCCATACCCCCGTACCTCAAACCCCATAACTCCAGAACTGGAGCTTTAATCGAAAGGCGAAAAAATAGGCATCGGTATTTATCCTTTTAGTATGAAATAAAGCCAACCAGAGAAAAAGTTCGATAGTTAAGATAAAAATAAAACATTGTTTCTGTGAAGGGTACTAAAATGGGTAAAAACCGTCATATTGACCTCTGCCCTGAAACTGTAAGGCGATATTGCCGGTTTGAATAAGCCCAAGATCATGAAAATCGGTTAGTATCCGTTCTGAAGCTATGGACGTCCACACACCCACAAACGGAATTGAAAAATTTAATCCCTCCACCACACAATCTCCGCTACGTCACCCTACGCTCTAATTATGTACTCTCACGTCTCCTACCCTGTAATGTATAGATATATTCTCCCAATATTATATTACTACGCATTAGCATTACGCAACAGTTACTAATAATACAGCTTTTTGTTTTCACATAGTTTTGTTTATATTTCAATACAATAGTACCCGCGCATCATCATATTATTAAGATATTTTAAGACTGATTCTATAATAATGGCAATTTTTGTGAGAATAATTAGATCGTAATATTGAAATTTTACATAAGCTACATATATTGTCGGGTATAAACATTTAATATAAGGAGCGTCCAACTTTTAATTATGAAATCTAAATATTCAAACCATGTTTCGTGAATCAACTATCACGTTTCTACTGCACGTTTACAAAACTTATTACTGACGCAGACAGCCTGCCTCCGCTGTTCAACTACTAGCAATTGATAATCCTGAACTACCCACTTTTCAACTCGAATAGATTACATTCAAGATACAGCCGTGACTCAGCTACTTCGAAATGTGCGCGCTAAACCACTAAGCCACGATTTAATTATTTCACTTCAATGATATCGGACACACGATTTCGAATAAAAAAATTTTGGGGCAACATTAAGAAAAGTTTTATAATAAATACTCTTTCTGCAGCTGTTTTATCACCTTTTAACTGTATCTATACAATTCTCGGGCGCCCTTTCGGCATTCGAGCCCCATCTCTTATGACAGTCCAGAACTGCTTTACGTAATTCAAAACCTGTACAGGGGTCCTGACACTCTGCACCGGAGGATGAGTGAATATAGCGACCAAATTGAATTGTCTGAACATTTGAAGAAACATCATGTGACTTAACAGTTTTTATTACACAGAGTCAGGGTCCAACCATTTCATCAGAAATTGTCGGGACACAGCCTCTCCCGCCAGAATTTCTAGGCTCCGCCGCTGTTTAAGTCATTTTCCTTAATAAATATAATAAAGACCTGCAAGAAGTTTTCTGCTTCTGTGTATCTGGAGTGCTGGAAGTGTATCTGGAAGTAATTTGCTGGTTACTGCCACAAAAGTTATAATTTTAATGCCACCGGTCAAATTTTCACCTCCGCAGAGGTAGCCTATTTCAGCCAGGTCTAGCGATGCTAAAGTCATTATAAAACATACATAGTCTAAAGTGAGTAGCGGTTTCTTTGTTTTAAATACGCATTACACCACCCCACGTGTTGTTAGACACCCTGTTGCCCTCGGCGTGAAGCTCAGAGCCCATTCTCTTCGCTGTGCCGCGGCACTGTTAGCCGTTCTCTTGTCCAACGCAAAATCATCCTACCTAACACGCTGTTGTAAACAAAACTGCTGTGATACTACTTGTGTATACTCCCGGTATTTTGAAGAATTTTAATGAGCTTCGATGCATTTGTTCTATTTTTGCATTATATTCAACCGCATTTTTCTGATATAGTTGCAGGAATGTTTTTTATTTCCTAATATTGTATTAACATAAGTTTTAGATATTTACATATGTATAAACATATGCATGCACATAAATATATACATGCAAATAAATGCATATAAATGTATAAACAGGGCCGTTGCAAGAAATTTTAGTAGGAGGGCACCCTCGCATTGTTTCGATCGACTTAGTACATCTTGTTGGAGTCGAGTTTTGCAATTTGGACAATGCCTATTTCAGTTATACACTATGCGGTACTGAAAAAAATGGAGGGAATGTCACCCGGTGCCTCTTTCTGCCTAAAAATATTTTCTCGCACATGTAGTCAGTGCAAGAACAAACAATATATAATACATATTTTTGTTTTATCTCAATTTTCGCGAATATTATTCCGATTTAATTATACGTGCTGCGGAGTAGTTGCTTGTGTAATATTTTATTGTTGCGGCTACTAACATTAATTTATTCCATTCCAGTCAATAACAGTTGCACGCATTATATATATCAGAGGCGTAGATCATCTTCATAAGGGGGAAAATGCCGATATTAGTTTTGTTACCGCTTAGACCAAAAAAGACTAAAAAACAGGGGCTTCATTACTACGGTGGTACGAGATTTTCCCAGCAGACAGTTTCCTACCGGACAGTTGCCCACCCGGACGTTAGCTCACCGGACATTTGCACAGCCGGACAGTTGCCCACGAGGACAGTTTCCCGCCCAGAAATTTGCCCATGTGCGCCAACTATGCATTGAACTACAAGAGCGGAAACCGTTATCCTCGCGACTTTATGAATCCTGTGGGTCACTGTATTTCATTTTGACCACGACCTACGACCGTTGAGTCCCGCCAAATTACAATACTTTTTAACAGGTTTACTGCAGTGGACTAAGTATTTTAGTAATATAGCTTTTTTACAATTTTAAACATTTTTATTATGTTAGTATAGGTTATTCTTAACTGTCTGGATTACATGCTAGAGCATTATAGAAATTGTGGGTATCATTTTGGTTAATAAAGTTTATGTTTACCCTACATGCATCTTGTATCTGTTCTTATGGTCACAAAAAATGTGAGTTAGGGTAACCGAAGAATTGTGTATTTACCAAATGTAAAACATTATCATGGGGCAATAAACTGTTCCGGTGGGTAAATGTCCGGGTGAGCAACTGTCCTTGTGGAAACTGTCCAGGTGGGCTACTGTCTTGGTGGGCAAATGTCCGAGTGGGCAAATGTCCGTACACCCATTTCTACATGTGGTCAGTCGCGCTGTTTAAAAAGTGGGGGTCTGGAACACATGCTCTCCACATCGGCGTCCACGTATACGTATTGTAAGCATTTATTTCAATATGTGTTATGCTTTGATACACGATTGTGTCCTTTGTGCAACATTAGTTTTAACAAAGGTCTATAAATATAGGTTGCATATGTGCCACCTATGTCTATACAGATGATGTGTTTTTTGGTGAGAAGAATTTCGGCCCATGGCCAGACCGGATCTGGTTTTGCCTGGGCGGGTTTGATTACACGTCGGCCGGGATGGGCCCAAATTTTGCGCGCTCCCGGCCAAGTCGATCTCGGGGAGAAAAATTTCTTTCCTCTAGTCCAACATAGAATGCTTAGTACACAGGTCCCCAACGTTGGGTTCGTTTTAAATGGGGCCAGCCTTGCGACCCCATACCGCCCAATTAGCAGATTTCACAACCAGGGGTAGTTCACATTTTTGAATTTTTTAATCAGTTGGAGCAGACGAGTATTTGAATTTGTCTCCAAAAAAGAGGCAACTGAAACTTCTTGAATTTTTGTTAACATTCCCCTATTTTGCTAAAATTTTCCTCAAATTTGGTCTGTTTGCGTTAAATATCCAATTTTACACAATTGCTGCGACCTTGACTTCCATGGGGCCGGGCCGAAACTTTGCAACATCTGGTTGGACCCTGCTGACCACAATTTTCAACAGCCGGGCCGGGCCGAAAAATTTGAAACCATTCTCACAACCATTAGTGTTTCCATTTATCAGTCTCTATATACAACTTACACTACTGTGCGACAGCTTTGGATACGTAAAACAAAGCGTTTTGAAGTGGGTCAGTCGAACTAATATAGCATGTGTCTTGGTTCTTCATGTCGTGAGTACAATGAAAATGTGTCTATTGTCCAACAGAAATATACTGCGTCAAAATGTAACCGCTAAGCATTGAACGTTCGCTAACTAGTTTCGCCATTAAGTTTACACTCGTGGCACCAGCTGTTGTGCAATTAGTTACTAGTTATTTATTCGGTGGTAACTTGAAGAATTTTCAATTCACCCCTCCCCCACTTTTCGGCAAAACCAGGATTTTTCTGTTATGGCCCCTATTTGGAGTTGACCCCATTTTCGAATAGCGTTCTGCCCTCCTCATTTCTTGAATTGACTGAATTAAACATTATACTTGTTCTACTGATTATCACCGGGTTATTTTGGGTCACATTTGTGGCCGGGTCATCGGATCCCGGTGTCTGGCCCGGTCTGAGTCAAAAGCCGACAGCGTTGTCTTCTGCACTCTGCTCAAAATGCTAGAACAGCGGTTTTTGCTTTGTTCTTTATCTGCTCAGCTCATTCATAGAAACGCACTCATGTGCACATAAACCAAGCCCTGCGACGACGTTTTCTAAAAACTTGCAACAATAAGCCGATGAGAAGGGCGGAAGGTTAATTGAAGGGTTGCTTTGATGGGAACGATCGAGATGTTTAGCCCGAAAACAAAATTTAAAGCCCTGCAGAGCAGTATGTCCTTTTTTACTAAAGTTGAGAACTTTGGCTCTAAAGCTCGGCTGGGCTCTAGAGCCAAGCGGTGCCTGCCATTCCACGACGTCTGAAGAGCCGAGCCCAGCCACAGCCAAGTATCTGCCTGAAAAATCTTAGTGTATCTGGAAAATATGGATTGGTTCTTACAGGCTTTAAAAGCAACTTTGTCGGTTTGTATAGTGTGTTGTCTAATATATATTATTGTAATACAAACTTATTATTAGGGGCCTAGGAACCAAGCAGATCTTAGCTTGGCTTTCCATGGAAAGCCGAGTCGAGCTTGAACATGATTTATGAAAAGCTTAGTCGAGCTATAGACTAACATCTGACTAGAATCAGAGCCGAGTTTATGGACATGGTACAGGAAGAGCCGAGTCAAACGCTTGATGATCTGGCACTGTCTCATCCGTATTTTTACATCCGGCTCATATGCTAATACGTCCACGCTGTGTGCAATTTAGCATACAAACGACTTCTAAAGATGGCTAAACGACTTCCAAGACACATACATGTGGTTCAACACCTTCTTTTGTCCATGAATATAGTCTCCGTCTAGAGCGCTGTCGATAGTCCAATTAATCCGTCTGCTAAGCACATGTTCAACGATTTTCCAATTCTTTATAAATTCGCATATTATGCATCATAGGCTGTTGTGGAAAATAGTACTGTCAGTTGGTTACCATGATAACCGGGTCAGCTGGAAGTTACCATGACCGGGCCGCCGGGTTACAGCCATGAATGGATCAGCGGGTCACAAAAAAGTGACCCGGTTCCATCTCTGTTGTATGCATTGGCGTTTCCTGAGGAACTGGTGGTGTTCATTTTCCCTCCACTTTTGTCGACCTTGAAAGAATATAAACCTCTCTTCACGTTTATCTTCAAACATTTTTAAAGAGGGATATAAGTTACATGCAGTCGTGGTGCCACCGATATTCTAAGCGTCAGCCTGAGGGCCGCGGGAACCACCCCCTACCCCCTAGGGCTCTCGGGTTCCAAGAAGCATCATGTCTGATGCAAAAACGAAAGACGTATTACATATTTATCAAATAGGGGCCTGGGACATTGTTGTTTGTACTGCTGGATTGGGGAGGCGGTCTAAGAGTACGGTCTACGATATCGGAATTCCGATTCTGGTATCGTTTTTGCCTTTTGCCAGAACCGCAACCGGAACACGATTTTTTCCGGAACCGAAACAGAAATTCCGGTTACTCTCTGGTGTAATTGTATATACATCTCTGCACACATATATATTTGTGCGGAGTTAACATTTCTAATTTTTGAATATCCTCAATATTGCTTAAAAACTCCTATTTTACGGGCAATGATTCTCATTGGAAAACTAAAACATATGCGTGAAAAAGTTGAATCGCAGTTCTGATAAGGGTTAGTGATACCCTAAAGCACACATAGGTGCGCAATGTTTGCCTGCTTTTAGAGGGATGTAGATGGATCGGCGGGAGGGGTGAGAAATAAACAGTTTTAGCGTCTATTAACTTTCAAAATTCTTAAGAACTCATAATTTTTCGCAATTTTGCCAATTTTCGGCATATTGTCTGTTGTTGCTAAAAATAACCCAATTTTTGTCAGCTATGATATTCTTTGCCAAATTTTAGAAAATTTTGCTATTGTCCCAAAATTCTCAGCGCGCAGGAAGGATGGGGGTAAATGTGGCTTGGGGATAGGATCAGAACCCTAAGAGATAAGTCCCTTACCACTCTATGCGCACCTATGCTTTGCGACCTATATAAAACTCGAGCTATCTACTTAGTGTATGGTTATCAGCAAAAGTCGCACTGTGTGTTTCTAGTTAATGTGAAATAAGCATCGAATATGCTTAAATATTGTTGCTGATTATGTAGCATACAATGTACAACAAATTATATTTATTTTACAAGTACGATCACTTTTGCAGGCGAACACTATAATAAAGTCAAATGTTTATGTTCATACGGGTAATGCAGACTGTTGAGTAGTTGACGTAAATTACGCTAAGTTTGCATGATATTGTTGCAACACAGATATTTTGAAACGCATAGTGGTTTTCTTTAAATGTTTTTTGCTTTCTAGATCAAATGTTCCGAAGTTTTGCAACATAATGGCAGTGACATTTCGTCAAAAATTTAAAGTTTCTATTTGAGTGTAAGATTCTCATAGGAAATTTTTTATTGGCAATGGCTTGGCATTAATCTAAGCAAATTAGCTGGAAAATTATAGGGTTTCAGAGATCTGATGTGTATCTAGCTGACATGCAAGACAAAATATCTCAGTAGCCTGGTTTTTCGTAATAAAATTCTACTCGCAGTTTTACACTCGTAACTTTGCGCAAAGCCGTAGCGTTTCTGTAATTCAGTTTTATATTTTTACCTTCGGCTCAAATGTTTAACCCAGATTGTTTAAGTCATAAGTTTCAAAAAAGCTGGTGCTGCGGTTAGCACAACGATATGGGCGCTGTAGTGTTTTCAACTCTCGTCGATTTTGCAAAAATAGTTTTGGAATCCAATGCATGAGGCATAGTGGAGTTATAATCAGATAGACTGTAATGTTACCGCTAGGATTTAGAGACAATCTGCATCAGCCTAACTATGTTAAACAGAGGGAAAACGTGTGTATTTTATAAATGCTAAGACGAGAAAATCCATCGTATTTATGTCGTTTTCCTGATTAGGTTTAGTTGCAAGGGGGCACTAATAAATCTAGATTCTGATTTGCACCGCCAAATTATAGACTCAATGCGGCAGAGTATGACTAGCATACGAGAATATTTTATTTATTATTTTTTTGTGTCTGCTAGGTCAGTAAGTGGGAAGACGGTCTCTTAGGGGTGCTGCGATACATTTCTCTAGAAAATGGAATGTTTCAATTGGTGGCAAATCCATAGTAGTACCGGTGACGTTATGAAAAAAAGAAACAAATCATAATTTTGAAGATAACCGAGAGTCTACACAATTCTGTATCAAGAACGCGGAATGCGAACTCTGCCAAGTCGATAAAAATTTTTTTCCTTCTCGTTTAAGTTTAGTTGTGGTTTTCTTAAAACCGTATTTTTGTTATAGCGGCCCAAAAATGAAAGTGAGATGTACGATTCTGTGTTTATACAGTTAACTTACTAAAATTTCGTTGAGCTATTTTGCTTTTAATGTTCCATGTTTGAAGCTATTTTGTCATCATGGACGCATTATAAGTCTCTAGAGCGTTTTAATCTAACAACGCTATGTCTGTGGTTGTCGCGATGTAAAGTGACTTAGTTATGAGTGTTGGTACCTGCAAATCAGCTAGCGGCTGTTATCACTCTACTAATCGTGGTCTGTAATATTTTTATTTATAGATAATCTTTCGTTCACATATACTGTAATACTTCTTGCAGAACGGCGTTATTGGCGTGTCTTATAGCTATTTTTCGTGCCTTTATTTGATTGCTGGTGATTGGCGATTCACATTATTGGAATTATATTTGACCGTGAATTATTTTATGGTATCCATAAAGACTGAATTTATATTACTACAATTTTGCATTAGCTGGAGGTTGGAAAGATTTTGTCATTCGTGGATTGGCGTGGATTGTAAGTAGACTATAGTAAGCTTATTGTGTTTACATTCATGGGGTAAGCTAACCCGATGGATCCAAATGATATTTCAGGTTTAGGAAACGATGTATCATTTATCGAATTTTGAATGAAAAGGTATTTCGCAACATACTTTGTTTTGAAATTTTTGGCAAAGAAAACTATTGTAAATTTTGAAATTAAGTGGCATCGTATCTTTATTGGAACACATGGTTGGAGCACTATTCGATGCACGTTCGCCGTGGCGGTCTTTTCTCACTTACTGTCCCTATGTTTAGAGTATTATTATACAGCATTTCTTTGTCAAAATTGTATACGAATCTAAGTCATCTATTTTGGATGTCAAATTATTTACCGATATTTAATATGACACCCTTAAACATATTAGATTGGAGAATTAATTTAAGTAATATCCTTTTTGCAGAAGTCTGCTGGTCGCGTGATTTAAGCAAAATCGTTGTGCACAGCAATTTATCTTAGAAGGCCCATAAAACTCGCTTACAATTATTGCGTTTTCGACATACTGTGTTATTGAGGTATCGTGGTATAATAATTTGTAGTAAGATGCGTTTACTCTCGTAAGTTTTAATTTGAATAGTAGTATAAATTTGAAGGTTTTACGAATTTACGTTAAAAATCCATCAGGGTTTCAACTTACAATGGTACCTTTAAAACTAGGATAAAATTATCAAATAGTAAGATTTTATCTAATTTTAAACACGTGTTTTTTTAAAAAGATATACCAATCCTAGATGTTGCCTATATCTCAAACTTCAGTTTTGTTCTTTAGCTACCAGGGAGTTTTATCTTAGCTATTCGAGTTAGATCATACGCTCATCTTGTTAACACTCTCTAGGATGTTGTGTCTTAGGTTGTATTGCGAAATACCACTTTAAAATTAGCTGTAAAATGTTCTTAGTTAATAAAATATAAATTAAGTTGCCATTATGAATAGGTTTTGAAACAATGTGAATCCTAGAGCCAGCTATATTTTGTTGAGCTATCGAAATGCCAAGCTAAAGTAAAAATTTAAAAGTTGGAAAATATCTTGCTTGATTCTTTCTGGGAAAATGAAAGTATATAAGCGTCGTTACGTCGAGGTTGGCGCAGTCTTGCTTAGCGCTCAGCCAGTTAACGTTGTAACTTTAGTGTCGTATAGTGAAATTTTGCTTACTAGCTTATTCTCTAGCAGTTGTGTTTAATTTCCTAGTTCTGCCGAGGTATTGTTTTCTGCTTGTTGGACTCAATGCGAGATCGCTCGAAATTTGCTGGACACTGGTTAGTCGCTCGTTATTCCGCAATTGAACTATCGCACGACACATATTGTTGGCTAAAAACTTTGGCTAGTTACGATACTTCAACGAAGACCATAGAAGATTCATGATGAAACGGCATAGCCTATTCGGGCAACCTTGGACATTTTAACAGATTATTAATCCCAGTATATTGTTGAGCTTGTTGTGGTTTATTCTTGCCTTGCTGAATCTTGTTCTGTGTTCATGTCTCTGAGTACGTAACTTGCCAGTTTATGATAAGGTATACAGTGCGGTGCGCTATAGCTTAAAATTTGGAGTTCGAGTATTTTTATAGAATGCCATATTGCATTTATCATAACTTGAATGGTGCAGTATAACAGTGAAATTTCGTTGATCCATTAGGTTGGAGCATAGAAACATAAGCGGACGGCAGTACTTTAAGTATGAGCCTTGAGTTCTTGTCTACTGTAACGGTGTTCGATCTACCCTAAAGTCCAGAGTAAATTCACAGTCCTTTTAATTTGTCGGTCAGCTTCGTTACATTTAGAGGTCCCACCGAGATATGGTTCTTCATAGCCGAGTCTGGTGAACTTTGATCGTTGCATTCAATCGTGCAGTTTTTTAAAACTTCAGGGTTGCGGACAAATACGGCTGAATATAATTTGAGAAGTAGGAGTGGGGCAAGATTAGAATCTAGTGACGACGAACCAAATAATAGTACGTACTCAGAATCGGATAGTCTTGTCTACTCTGTGCCAAGTCAGTAGAAGGTGAAAATGGTAGATTCGCTGTCCAAGAATATTGGTCAATTAGACCATGTCGTGAAAGACCTAGCTGCAAGACTAGATACTGGTTTACAGAATTTATCAGATGAATTTGGTGAATTATCACATCGCACTAGCTTAGCAAACCAACTTGACCTTAGAATAAAACCGTATAAAGGGTATTTGACTGGCCAAGATTTTAACACTTGGATTGAAAATTTTAACACAGTCTGTGAAGCCAAATTGATAGGTGAAGCATTAAGATTGAGAGTATTGCCAGCATACTTAAAAGATCGGGCTAAAGACGTTTATGATCGTCTTCCTGACGCCTCCAAAAGACATTATAATAACTTGGTGCGTTCGTTGAGAAATGGGTTAGCTACCCCCGAATGATCAATGTACCATGAAACGGCGTTAGAACAGCGCCAACAACATGTCGGTGAAAATGTTACAGCATACCTTGAAGTAATTAAGCGCGCGTGTAAAAATATATATCCGGCTGAGAATGACACGAATTTGGAGCGAAAAATAATTAGTCGATTCTTCAGTGGGCTCCGTTCGCCAGAATTAAAGTTACAAGTATTTCGTGGTATGCCCAAATCTTTAAGAGAGGCCCAGGACTTAGCTCAACGATTAGATATACAAAAGTATATTGTGCACACCCACCGTTTCTGTGGTTGGAGTTGTATCATCTTCGGCCATTTCAGATAGGAGATTGGCACAAATTACACGTGGAATAGAACTTTTGACCGAAAATCAAAAAGTATTGGCTTCTAAAATAGAACGTCCCCGTGAGGAACAACGTGGAACGACTAGGCCTTTCCCGCCAAGGCGTCCCGACACAGGATACCGACCAAATAGCATTTTACCACAAAACCAAATGATGAACCGAAATCGATTTAATTCCTTTGCAGAATTTAACACAAAAGGACCCATGTGTTATAACTGTGGGAAACTCGGTCACATGGCAATGAGCTGCGTACTTCGTGGTCCACAACAAACAAATAACAGGAACCAATCAAGACCATGGTTTAATACTACCAGAAATAGCTTCCCATCGTCAAATAGTCCACTTCAACAACCAACACGTCCCAATATACATAACGTTGGACCAATGGCAGTCAAACCAGTAACACGAAATGTGGTTGCTGCAGCCACCATGGCTGAACTTGATCCAATTAAAAGTGAGCCGCCCGCACCCATAAATAATATTGAACTAGAGGAACTAAAGCGGGAAATCGAGGCTTTGACTTAACTAAACGCGCTTCTGGTTGAGAAGGCTTATCCGCAGTTCGCTGGAGCCATCACTGTTGTACCAAAAGCAATTGTACAAACCGTTGATAAAGAAACGCAAACAATGGTCCCAGGGAACAACCCTGAAAGAAAAATTGAAAAGACGTCTTTGAAACGGGCCAAAAAGGGGTGGTCGACCCCTAGATATATTATGCTTATATTTTCAATGCTGCTGTTTTGTACAATGACTATACCTGCTGACACTGCATTTTTTCGTACTTTAAATAAGTTACACCCGCATTTATTCCCTTCATTTGGAGTTGGGTTTGTCCCAGAAGGCCTTGTTGTTACTGCAGCCGATTCAGTTTATGTCCCAATATTAGTAGCACGAAAAGCATGAGCAGTGTAAAACTATGTTAAAAAATACATTCAACATAGATAATAATTCAAAAGATTGTAACTGCACTGGTCATAAATTTTTGTATAGTGAAACTCAAAAGGCACTCCACCAGTTTAACAAAAATTTCGATGGATCTGTAGATCCAGAGTTTTATGAAGCTCTACTTCAAACTATTTGCACGGATAAACCTTTTACATGCTCTTTTAATCAAAATCCTAGGGAGAAACGATTTGTTGGCGTGGCGATTGCAGGTGCAATGTCTGTGTTAGGACTTGGGGTTGGCATTGCCAATACCGTTAAGATGTCAAGGCTTGAACCTAAGGTGATCGCACTCCAAAAGGTTGTTCCTTTATTGGAACGACATTTAATCGAGGAAGCTGAACAAATTAAACAACTATCCATTAATCAAGAACGTATATATGCAGTAACACATGATATAGTGAGATACAAGAAACAGGCAACTGTATCCATTGAATGTACATTGAGTAAATATGTTGTATATACACATTTTATGTCTCAAACTAACTTATTTGTAAATGATGTACGAAACTTAATCAAAGCCACGATCACGGCGAGTAATGATGGAACGCTGTCGGCCGATATTTTGACCGCAGCTCAAATAAGGTTATTGGTTCAGAGGGAGTATTCGTTAGCTGATACAGTATACGTACATGATCCGGAATTATTTTATCATTTTGTCACCGTATATCCGGTGATCATGGGTATTATGAACACACGTTTGGGATATATACTTGAAATTCCTAGGATAAGAGTTAGGAATATTTTGCCTTTGATGCGAGTTGTAAATGTAGGGTTTAACGAACCTAGTTCAAATACTACTGTTCGCCTGTCTTTGCCTAACTTCATTACATATGACACAACGCTAAATAAGGGATATTTTCATGAAGTAATCTCGGAGCATTGCCGCAGGCGTACAGGACTTTGGTACTGCGCGCGTGAATCCTTACCGACTAGTAATAGTGACACATGTCTTCAGGATTTACGCAACTCTTCAGTTACAAATAAGTCATGCATGTTCGATGTTAAACAATATTCCCCAGAAACGATAATTGAGAGCACGCGCGTAGGCATTTTAGTCCACACGTCTCAGGAATATATACACGTTACGCGATTTCAACCTGGTGGACAGGTTACCAAGGTGGAGAAGATTGCAGTGCCAGAACATGGTGTAATGTTTTTCTGCACATTCTGATTTTTCCATGACTATTGTTGGTGATCAAGTTCTAACCTCGAGTTTAAGGCCAGCTCAAGATTTTGAGGTACTTGTACAAAAAATCGAAAATTTTCGGCTTAATTTTTCTGATATAGCTCCTCCCGCATGGAGTAAATTAAATGATGTTAAATACCACGCGGCCCTAACGCAGGAACGGTTAAAGCGGGAGCTATCATTTTTCGTACCTGATGAAACCGGAACAGAAATTCCATCAGAAATTACTTTTATAATAATTGTAATCGCATTGATTCTTCTTATCGTCTGTGTGCAATATTATTTTCGCAAGAAACTGAAACAACTATTTTGTCGAGGTTGCAAATGCAACTCTCAAAATCAAAGGAACAATGATATTCAACTGAAAGAAATTGCGGCGTCCTCTCCTACTGACCGGGATTATCGTCTAGCAGTAAACTAAATGAGACTCAGCGAGCCCGTTAAGTTAGGAGCGCGACCGCTAGTCGTTGAGAGTGATAATGCAGTTGAAATTTATGATCTACCATTCTGTCGCGGAAGCATTCATCAAAAGCCTCCACCAAGAACAGAATATGGTGTAATACGATCCGCGGAAACAGTGTTTTCAATAGGCAGAGCTAGATCGGAAATAAGAGTTACCATAAATAATAAACCATTTACTGCAGTTTTAGATACAGGGAGTAATATAAGTGTTATGTCATCGGCCGTGTTTACTGATTTAGACCAGACTCCTGAGAGCCTGGTTTCTGTACCACGAGCAAACATTATTGGCATAACGGGACACAGCTTAGACATAAGAGGTGCTACTAAAGTGAATTTACAGATAGGGAAATCGTCGATCGAGTGTCATATTTACGTGTCGGATGATTCTACGCATTCAGTCATCATCGGAGTTGACATCCTCCAACGACTCGGAACAGCATCCATTAACTACCAACAGCGTCAAATTACGATTGATGGCACCACGTTATTGATGGGTGAACCTGTCACTAAATCTGTACATTTGCCTACAACAACGGTTCTTCCACCACGATCAGAGGTGATTATTCCTTGTCCTGTTCCTGGATTTGACGAACCGGGTGAAGTCTTATTTGAGCCTAGCGAAGGGCTGGAACATGACTATGACTTGACCGCTGTCAGCATGTTACTGTCGAACAGTCCCGTAATAACTGTGCCGGCGAGACTATTGAATATGTCTCACTATTCAGTTAAGTTGTATCATCATACCAACTTAGGCATTGTTGAACTTATACCTCTGGACCGAGCGTCATTACTAATTAGCGCTAGCTCGGACGGAGATCCGGACTTTCTAGACCAGTTAAAGGTGGACGAATGTAGCGCCACCGAGGACGAAAAAACACAACTGATTAAGTTAATTGTAGAATATTCAGAAGTGTTTGCAAAGCATGACTACGATTATGGCGACATAACTATCATTCAACATTCAATCGATACTGGTGATTCAATTCCAATCAAGCAAAGACCTTACCGAATACCGTTTCAAAGAAAAGCAAAGGTCGACAAAGAGATCTCGCCCATGCTTCATCACGGAATCATCGAGCCTTCGGCCAGTCCTTGGGCAAGTCCTCTTGTTTTGTTGGTTAAGAAAGATGGTGAATCGTTGCGTTTGTGTGTTGACTATAGGAAACTAAACGCAGTTACTTAGAAAGATTGCTATACACTACCTAACATAAATGATTTGCTTGAATGTGTTGGCAAAGCAAGATATTTTAGCGGGATGGATTTGTTGTCTGGATTTTGGCAAAAACCAATGGCTAATGCTTCGGTAGAAAAAAAACGGCGTTTGTAACACCTGCAGGTTTGTACCAGTTTAAGAAAATGTCTTTTGGCTTATGTAATGCGCCGGCAACATTTCAGAGAACGCTGGAAGCTACACTTCATGGGCTTGTAGAAAGAATTTGTTTGATATATATAGATGATATAAGTGTTTATTCTGAGACGTTTCAGGAACACTTACAACGGCTTCGACTGGTCTTCGATCGGCTTAAACAGGTTGGGTTAAAACTTAAACCCCGAAAATGTCAATTTTTGCGAAGTGAGGTCCCATATCTGGGTCACACTATCTCGGCAGATGGCCTTAGGCCAGACCCTTCGAAAATCGAAGCGGTAAAATGATATAATGTACCCATTGACATAACTTCCGTTAGAAGTTTCTTGGGTTTTTATAGCTAGTACCGCCGCTTTATAAAAGACTTTTCAACAATAGCAAAACCTTTAAGTCAATTAACTAGCACTTTAAAACCATTCCAATGGAATAATTAAGCCCAAAAGGCATTTGAATTGCTGCGGTATAGGTTAATGAACCCACCTATTTTGCACATAGCCGATCCGTCTAAGCCGTATTACTTGGAAACAGACGCTAGTGGTAAGGCTATAGGTGGAGTACTTTCCCAAACAGATGCAAACAATAAGTTACATCCAGTCGCGTACGGTAGTCGTTTACTTCAAAAAGCGGAAAGAAACTACACGGTCACAGAACTGGAGTCGTTGGCAGTAGTATATTTTACGAAATATTTTTGAAATTACATTTATGGACAAAAGGTTACAATTATTACCGATCATTCTGCCTTAAAATGGCTTTTGACAAATAAGAACGCTTCAGGACGCCTCCAGCGCTGGGCTTTGTCGTTAACTGAATATGATTTCACAGTTGAACATCGCGCAGGCAAAAAGATTAAACCTATATAAACTAGAGCTGATTTTAAGACAAGGCCAAATGATACCTCAGATGTGTATGAAGACGACATTAAGTTTGCATATACTGTAACTACTGGTGCTGATAATGAAGGTCGCGCAGAAAATGTCACTGCTATTATACAAAAACAAGAACAAGATCCTGAGATTAAGGCTCTAAGAAATTATCTTGATAAGAATGAGCTGCCTGATGACAAAAAGCTCGCGTCACATTTTGTGCTAGTACAGCCTAGATATCTAGTGAAAGATGGTTTGCTTTACCATCACTATCCAGTACCTAAGAATAGAGCAGGAATTTTATGGGAACAACTAGTGGTGCCTTTCTCTATGCGGGACGAATTGACTTCTGCATACCACGACGATGTCGTAGGTGGTGGCCTCGTCGGTATAGTGCGTGGTTCACATTAAAATGCGTGCACTAACT
>JASANE010025851.1:0-47476 GCA_030248225.1 Trileptium ribeirensis
ACACTGAGCAATACGTAACTGAACCAGGACCAACAGTCGTATTGCTTGGCCACCATCTTCCGGTTTGAGAACTGCCGTCAGTCAGGCTATTGCTATACCACTCGCGAAGGTTCATGGCAGCATCGCTAAATAATTTTTTGGCATTAAGATAATACTGTTTCGCATCGTGAGTATTAACTTTTCTAGTGCTGATATTGTCAACATATATATTGCCAAAAATGTCTGAAGCGACTGGTGACTTGGACTGTTTGATATGGTATTCAATGACCGCTCCAAGCAAAAATTTGCTCGGTATAAATTGAAAAGTACTCTCGCAAAGCGGAGAATCATCAAGTTATCTCCGGTCGGAGGCAACTGTGGATGCTTGATTCGCAAAGAACACGTTTCGTCGCGGGATTCATCCTGCAGAGCAACCGGAGAAAAGCCTTCTCAATGTTGCTGAAAATGCCTAAACGCTGCATTCGAAATCGTAACAAAAGGCCACATAGATCTTCCAATAAGACAGGGCATCGATGGAACGACTCATTTAAGCTTGGTGAATTTTTATGCAGCTTGCGGAATCGTCGTACACAATTCGCAATTTTGTTGTTTCGTTTGAAGTAACTACGCAATGATGAGGAATGTAATGTATTTTGTGACTCGATGGAACGACTGGAGCTACTTCTAAAAGGCCTTTTTGAAGGTGATCTTGGTTAGTCTGAATATATTTTTCGAATAAATCTTTATCGGCGGACAATCTCTTGAGCAATGATTTCAAACGACCGAATGCAAGCTGATAATGGTCGGGCAAATCTGAAGCATCGTTTTTCCAGGGTCAAGTTACGGAATATCGATTACCATCGCGTTTTACGGTGCGATTGAAGGACTCTAAGGCTTCCGCGTCGTCGTTCGTCGACGTTGGAGGTTTTACACCTATATCCTCCAACCTACAGAATCGATTAACTCGAACCGTCAGATCATAATTATCGTTGATGCTACTATGCCCCGGTAAAATCATTGATTGCATTTGCAACAGACGTGTGAGTAGTGACGACTGCGTGCGCCCCGTGACTATGAAACCGAGCGACGAAGAAATAAAATAATACCGTCCGCATTGGTGATCCTATCTTTCCCTACGAAGTCATAATAGTAATCACAACCAATCAGGATATCTATGTCGACGGAGTGAGGATATTTTACGATCGGTTCTGCAAGAATCAAACTGCGCAGCACACGATATTTACTAGTGTCTATTGGAAGTTTCTGTACTGGGCTAGTTATTGTGGGAGTGACGTTGGCAGTCAATGTCTTGACTGAACCATCCAACAGTGTCACCGAAAATGTGACAATTTTATAAGGCACGGTTTACGTTTGGTGTCTGAAAACCCAGTAATCGAGATTGTGTCTTCACCCGACTGCTTGGCACCAATTTTTGAGCCATTTTTGTTGTGATAAATGTGCGGGAGCAGCCTGTGTCAAACAAAATACGGGCTAAAATTGGTTTACCGTCAAGGTTGTTTTAAATATTGGCTACTGCGATTTGCAGCATAACCTGCTCGCCATGCGACAAGAGGGTCGAGTTGACTTGGACGACTTCCTCTGACATCGGAAGACTGGTATCTTGTGTTGATCGCCGGATATCTCCCGAACCACGTTTATGTTCTCTGGAAGTTTTCTCACCAAACATTTCTACGCACAATGCGAGGTGATGACCTTCCTTTTGACAATGAAAACATTTATTTTTGCTTTCTGGACACCGAGTTGACCCATGCTTGGAGCTGAGGCAAACTGTACAACGATCATTCAGTCACTGATGGCGGGAGCTAAGGTTTGCGAATTTTTTGCATTGATCTGTGTAGTGCTTTTCGCTATAAAGACAACAATGTGGTTCCTATGGAGCATATATTAAGGATGTTTGAGCTACTAGGCAAGGGCCTGTTTTTATTTGGATGCTGCGGATCCTGACGACCAACATCTCGATGCGAGTTGGCTTTTTCGAAAGCAATTTTTGATCCAAAAAATGATCGTTGGGATATGTCTCTGGCAAGAATCTCTTCCTTCAGTAATGATGTAAGATTCGCCAGAACCAATGGCGAGGATCCGTTTTCCCAATGTAGCTCCATTCCAACGTATGTCGGCAGGTTGGACAGAATAATTGGCGTGAAGACACGACCGAATGTCTCTTCAGCTAAGCCTAGGGCAATCAAGCTACGGATATGACGTTCGCACTCGTCATATGTATGTTGTAGTTGGATTGTGTCGTGGCTGGCGACGGGTAATGCTAGTAGTGCCTCGAGATGAGAATGGACAGCAATATCTTAGTTGCTAAAACGCTCAGCGAGCGCTTCAACTACCGTTTGGTAATTATCCGCGGTCAAGCGATAGCCCTCAACAAATCGCAAAGCGTCACCGACAAGTAAACTACGTACATATTTATATTTATCAATTTGTGACAAAATTCCATTATCATGCACCGTAGATGTGTAAGTGTCCCAAAGTTCCTGCCATTTTAGTAGGTCACCGTTATATTTATTTATGTGCAGTTTAGGCAGTTGGACACGATGCATTTTGTGTTCGCCTACGCTTTGAGAAGATAATTGAGGTTTGATTCTCGCGCCGCTGCTACTCTTTCATAATTATTTAATTCAGTCCTAAGAATTATAATTACAGAAATTAATTTATCATCATATTCGATTGCCTTTGTCGCATCTGCCGCAGCTGCGTCATCATCATCAGTTTGTTCTATGATATCACTATACAACACTGAAAGTCTCTCTCGATAATCTTTTAATTTTGCAAAGCAAATTTGAATAATTTTCATTTTTTCACAATCTGGACTAGTCAGACTTTCTGCGTTTTCCAGTTCTTTGGAGCAGCATATTTTTTACGCTGCACGCTGCTGTTTATTTTTCTTAAGTTTTTGTTTCCGTCATTTTGTAAAAATATTAATATTTGAGTTGTGAGTGGACTGTATTATTAGAGCTCAATAAGACAATATTGAGAGGACTCACGAACGGAAATCTACTTGCAATTATACCAAGATTTTCGAAAAATGCTTGTTTTCCTTATCAACGTGAGGTTTTACTCAATAGGACAACTCAAATGATGTACAAGCTAAAACGCATCAGGCTTGTAACCGCGAACAACACTTACGGAAGTCATTTGTGAAATAAATTCAATCAAATTTTAGCTACTTGTTCATAACGTTCCAAAACGCCACGAAATTATATTCAATAACGCAATTGTTGTCTCGGACTGAAGGGCTACAAAACGAAATTTCATTCGGACTGAAGGACTATAAAACGAAATTTATAGCTAACATTGATATCTTTGAGGTTCTGTCGAATTTTTCAGAAAATCCCAATAGTTCCACAATCGTTTACCGTTCGAATCGCTGAAGGACTATGTCGAAAAAAATACGTATTTTAATGGTTGCAGCGAACGCTCCTATTCGTATTTAACTAAATTTGTCACAGTAAAATTTTCAACACTCCAAAACCGACAAATCTCTTTTTCCACATCAGTAAATTCCTTTCTTTTCTTAGTGTACTCTCCGCAGAATCATCATCAAATTTCATAACATATCGGATTTGACGACAAAAATTCTAAATTCTGAAATTTCTAATTTTTTAACTTATAAAAATACACTACTGTGGCCCTTTAGAGCACTAAATTCGAGAAAATACACATTTTTTTTGCATTAAACCGACAGAAAAAAGAATAACCGCAATAATATTTTGCAGCAAACATTATTGTGCCATAGCTGTGCCTTTTACACTTTTTTGGATATGCCCAAGTAGCTAGTGCGACATCGACAGTTTCAATCGAATTACTTCTCATTTCTGATACAAAAGTAATAGCTAATTTTATTAAATAGGGTTCTAGAATCACCATATCTTAGACTATGTTTTTGGCTTTTTTGTTTTCGCGTAACATGAACTAAAAGTCTAGCTTTTACGGCAGTTGGCGGAGTGCTAAAGTCAAGCGTTTATGGAAGTTGGCGGAGTTCTAAGTGTTCACGACAGTTGGCTGAGTTCTAAAGTCCAGCGTTCATGGCAGTTGGCAGAGTGCTAAATTTCAGTGTTTATGGCAAGTGGCAGAGTTCTAAAGTCCAGCGTTTATGGCAGTTGACAGAGTTCTAAAGTCCAGCGTTTATGGCAGTTGACAGAGTTCTAAAGTCCAGCGTTCATGGCAGTTGGTGGAGTGCTAAAGTCCAGTGTTTATGGCATTTGGCGGACTACTAAAGTCCCGCGTTCATGGCAGTTGGCGGAGTGCTAAAGTCTAGTGTTGATGGCAATTGATGGAATGTGCCAGTCTAGCGTTCATGGTAGTTGGTGGAGAGCCAAAGTCCAGTGTTTATGGCAGTTGGCGGAGTTCTAAACTCCAGTGTTTATAGCAGTTAGCGGAGTGCTTAAGTCTACCGTTCATGGCAGTTGGCGGAGTTATAACGTTCATCATTCATGGCAGTTGGCGGAGTTCTACAGTCCAGCGTTCATGGCAGTTGGCGGAGTGCTAAAGTTCAGTGTTTATGCCAGTTGGCGGAGTTCTAAAGTCCAGCGTTTATGGCTGTTGGCGGAGTTCTAAAGTCCAGCGTTCATGGCAGTTGGCGGAGTGCTAAAGCCCAGTGTTTATGGCAGTTGCCGGACTACTAAAATCAGGCGTTCATGGCAGTTGGCGGAGTGCTAAAGTCCAGCGTTTATGGCAATTGGTGGAGTGTTAAAGAGCAGCGTTTATGGCAGCTGGCACTGTGCTAGTCCAGCCTTCATGGTAGTTGGCGGAGTGGTAAAGTTCAGTGTTCATGGCAGTTGACGGAGTTCTAAAGTCCAGCATTTATAGCAGTTGGCTGAGTGCTTAAGTCCCCCGTTCATGACAGTTAGCGGAGTGCTAAATTCCAGCGTTCACGGTAGTTGGCGGAGTGTTAAACTTTAGTGTTTATGGCAGTTGGCGGAGTTCTAAAGTCCAGCGTTCATGGTAGTTGGCGGAGTGCTAAAGTCGACCGTTTATGGCTGTTGGCGGAATGCTAACTTCCAGTGTTCATAGACGGTGGCGGAGTGCTATAATTTAGTGTTTATGGCAGTTGGCGGAGTAGTTGGCTCAGTGCTATAGTCAGCGTTCATGGCAGGTGGCGGAGTGCTAAAGTCCTCTGTTTGTGGCAGTTGGCGGAGTTCTAAAGTCCAGCTTTTATGGCACCTGGAGGAGTTCTAAAGTCCAGCGTTCATGGCAGTTGGCGGAGTGCTAAAGTCTAGCGTTTATGGCAATTGGTGGAGTGTTAAAGCGTAGCGTTTATGGAAGCGGGCAGTGTGCTAGTCCACCGTTCATGGCTGTTGGCGGAGTCCTAAATCCAGCGTTCATGGTAGTTGGCGGAGTGCTAAACTTTAGGGTTTATGGTAGTTGGCTGAGTTCTAAAGTCCAGCGTTCATGGCAGTTGGCGGAGTGCTAAAGTCCAGCGTTTATGGCAGTTGGCGGAGTGCTAAATTCCAGCGTTCATGGCAGGTTGCGGAGTGCTAAAGTTTAGTGTTTATCGCAGTTGACGGAGTTCTACAGTCCAGCGTTTACGACAGTTGGCGAAGTGTTCGGCATTAAAACAATACATCTATCAATCTTAATTCGTTAATGCACGAACAATGGCCCAAGTCAGTATACGTTAAAATACGACTGAATTACTGGTTTGCATTTGTCCATTTTTTCACTTGCCAAAACGCAATTCCGAGTATTCGCGAGTACAAAATAGTCAGACAAAGTCGGATTCAAGCCTAAATAATTGAAACGGTAAACGAGATGCGATGCATTAACACGTTGTCTTTGAACTAGAAACTTTGTTTTAATTTACGTTCAGTCGCGAGAATTAAGCAAACATGTTGATACTTCTACTTCATAAGCCTCGTTAGGGAATTTTGATGTGTTTGAAGACATTTCGAAATGCGATAGATGGATGACCGGATTCAGGTTATCTGTTTAAGTTCCCAACCAAGAAGTGCCAACTCACTTACTCATCGAAATTTGGTTATTGCGACTAATTGATGTAATTGTCGATTAAATGTAATGTAATTATTTCGGACAATTGAAGATTACTTTTCGGATAAAACAATTATTTCCGACAATTGACGATTACTTTTTGGATAAAACAATTATTTCCGACAATTGACGATTACTTTTTGGATAAAACAATTATTTCCGACAATTGACGATTACTTTTCGGATAAAACAATTATTTCCGACAATTGACGATTACTTTTCGGATGAAACAATTATTTCCGACAATTGACGATTACTTTTCGGATAAAACAATTATTTCCGACAATTGACGATTACTTTTTGGATAAAACAATTATTTCCGACAATTGACGATTACTTTTCGGATAAAACAATTATTTCCGACAATTGGCGATTACTTTTCGGATAAAACAATTATTTCCGACAATTGACGATTACTTTTCGGATAAAACAATTATTTCCGACAATTGACGATTACTTTTTGGATAAAACAATTATTTCCGACAATTGACGATTACTTTTTGGATAAAACAATTATTTCCGACAATCGACGATTACTTTTCGGATGAAACAATTATTTCCGACAATTGACGATTACTTTTCGGATAAAACAATTATTTCCGACAATTGACGATTACTTTTTGGATAAAACAATTATTTCCGACAATTGACGATAACTTTTCGGATAAAACAATTATTTCCGACAATTGACGATTACTTTTCGGATAAAACAATTATTTCCGACAATTGACGATTACTTTTTGGATAAAACAATTATTTCCGACAATTGACGATTACTTTTCGGATAAAACAATTATTTCCGACAATTGACGATTACTTTTCGGATGAAACAATTATTTCCGACAATTGACGATTACTTTTCGGATAAAACAATTATTTCCGACAATTGACGATTACTTTTTGGATAAAACAATTATTTCCGACAATTGACGATTACTTTTCGGATAAAGCAATTATTTCCGACAATTGGCGATTACTTTTCGGATAAAACAATTATTTCCGACAATTGACGATTACTTTTCGGATAAAACAATTATTTCTGACAATTGACGATTACTTTTCGGATGAAACAATTATTTCCGACAATTGACGATTACTTTTCGGATAAAACAATTATTTCCGACAATTGACGATTACTTTTTGGATAAAACAATTATTTCCGACAATTGACGATTACTTTTCGGATAAAACAATTATTTCCGACAATTGACGATTACTTTTCGGATGAAACAATTATTTCCGACAATTGACGATTACTTTTCGGATAAAACAATTATTTCCGACAATTGACGATTACTTTTTGGATAAAACAATTATTTCCGACAATTGACGATTACTTTTCGGATAAAACAATTATTTCCGACAATTGGCGATTACTTTTCGGATAAAACAATTATTTCCGACAATTGACGATTACTTTTTGGATAAAACAATTATTTCCGACAATTTACGATTACTTTTCGGATAAAACAATTATTTCCGACAATTGGCGATTACTTTTCGGATAAAACAATTATTTCCGACAATTGACGATTACTTTTCGGATAAAACAATTATTTCTGACAATTGACGATTACTTTTCGGATGAAACAATTATTTCCGACAATTGACGATTACTTTTCGGATAAAACAATTATTTCCGACAATTGACGATTACTTTTTGGATAAAACAATTATTTCCGACAATTGACGATTACTTTTCGGATAAAACAATTATTTCCGACAATTGACGATTACTTTTCGGATGAAACAATTATTTCCGACAATTGACGATTACTTTTCGGATAAAACAATTATTTCCGACAATTGACGATTACTTTTTGGATAAAACAATTATTTCCGACAATTGACGATTACTTTTCGGATAAAACAATTATTTCCGACAATTGGCGATTACTTTTCGGATAAAACAATTGTTTCCGACAATTGACGATTACTTTTTGGATAAAACAATTATTTCCGACTATTTACGATTACTTTCCGGATAAAACAATTATTTCCGACAATTGGCGATTACTTTTCGGATAAAACAATTATTTCCGACAATTGACGATTACTTTTCGGATAAAACAATTATTTCCGACAATTGACGATTACTGTTTGGATAAAAGAATTATTTCCGACAATTGACGATTACTTTTCGGATAAAACAATTATTTCGGACAATTGAAGATTACTTTTCGGATAAAACAACTATTTCCGACAATTGACGATTAATTTTTTCGATAAAAGAATTGTTTCAGACATATATTTGAAATGTATACTGGTAGTTGTTCAGTAGACTGAGGCATACATCTGCTTAGGCATTGATATGGATTTCATTGCTTCACCTTTTAATGTAGTAAATATACTTTAAACAAGTTCAAGCAATACCGATATGATATGGAAGATTTAGAAGTTTAGCTACTATTATGCTCGCGACAGTGTGAGTAAATGTTTGCGAACTTTTCACTATCCATGTCTCAGCCACTCATGTTTATATAAAAGATGTATCACATAAGCTGTATCTCACAAACTAAAAAAATATTTACCCAAATCAATGTACGCAGACGTACACTACATAATATAATATTTTTAAATATTGAAGATCAGGATTTCATGTGTATTTACAATGTTTTCACTGTGATTCTTTTAAAAACAGCTTTAGCTCTATGTCTGCCACTTTGATATCAACCTCATAAAATTAACAACACTTTATGTTTTCATATTTCAAATTCTATTTAGGATGTGTATCGATAATTTATAATACACAAGTTTCTTCCGAACTTGGAAACTATAATCAAGAATTGATGTTTTACAGTATACATAAATTAAAACTATTCGCCTGACAAGGTTAATTAAGGTTTTGAAGGCTCCAGCCATGCTTCCGGTTGTCATATTAAACGATTATGAGTTTTCAGCATATGTGCCCCCCAGTTACATAGCAACCCTTAGTGCTGCGTTCACATTATAATGTTCCTGCTGTTTAGAACTTTTGTTCCCCTGTAGTCGCAATGTTACTGTACATACAGGGTCACATACATACCATAAAATAGTTTCCAGGGTGTACAACACACCCCTAACTACTATATTTTTGTTTATGGTGTCGTACACACCCTTAGCAACCAATTTGGAGCGAATTAACTGTAACAGACGCCGTTTGTAGCTAATTTGATGTATTAGTCAACTGTGCGGTGCAGTTTTATTAAATCTCGATATTTGTATATATACCATGTGAATGCCCACGAGATAGTGCCGCACACCGTCAATAAAACTGCAGTGAAGACATGGTGTGCTTGACACCGTCAAGAAGTGGCAGTACCATAGCTAGCTACCATTGAAAAAATTTATAAAAAACATGGGTGTATCTAAGACAATCTGCTATCGACAGTGTGCATGACACTGTGTGTGGTACATGGGTTCCAAACGTTGGGGACATTATAACGTGAACGCCACATAGATGGTAACTATAATTGTCGCTTTCTAAAACGAAAAACGAAACATCTAGTTTAATGCTCTGACACGAGGAATGCTTTTCATTTTTACAAATTTTTTACCGATCCGTTTTCAGTATAATATCAAAAAGCTTCGATTGGAACTGTGTTCGGAGAATTATGAATTGGCTAGATACTTATTTCATGCAAAATCTACAAGTCCATATTTATACAAATCTGTCTTTAAAACATATATCAGCCTTTAGAACGCAGAAAAACGAAGCAAAAAAATGATGCGCAGAAAATCGAATCATAGAACACTCAAGTAGAAAAAACGAAGTGTACAAAAATTAAGCATAAAACAATGAAGCATAGAAGGATCAAATGCAGAAAAATGAGGCATAGAAAAAAAGGACATTAAAAAATGAGGCGTAGAAAAATGAAGCCTAGAAAGGTAAAGCATTAAAATATACCATAAAAGAAGCCTAGAAAAATGAAGCACACAAAAATGAAGCATAAAAAATGAAGCATAGAAAAATGAAGCACAATAAGAGAAAAAGGACGCAAAGTCAACTAGAAAAAACAAAGCACAGAAAATTAAGTTATAAATGAAGCTTTAGAAAACCGATGAACAGATGAATGAAATATAGAAAAGCAAATCATAGAAAGATATACATACCATAAAACAAATCATAGAGCAATAAAGCATAGAAAATGAAATACAAAAAAGCACAGAGAAATGATGAATAGAAAAATGGGGCATAGAAGAGTTTAAGCTAGAAAAATGAATCATAAAGAATTGACGCTATTGGACCCATATACCTCAGCATACTGGAAAACCTAAATAGACTATTCCATACGCACTGAAGGCATACCAAGCGCAAAGTACTACATGCTACATTCAAAAAATCGGTCTGATCGACACTAAAACTTTAGAAACATTTAAAATATTCTAAAAATCTGGCTGATCGACAGTAAAACCTTAGAAACTCCTAAAATATTCTAAAAATCGGGTTGATCGACACTAAAACATTAGGAACTCTTAAAATATCATAAAAATCGGGCTGATCGACAATACAACCTTAGGAACTCTTAAAATATCCAAAAAATCGGGCTGATCGACAATACAACCTTAGGAACTCTTAAAATATTCTAAAAATCGGTCTGATCGACACTAAAACTTTAGACTCTCTTGAAATATTTTAAAAATCGGTCTGATCGACACTAAAACCTTAGAAACTTTTAAAAACGTGAGATGTGGTCATGTTCAAATTTACATATCAAAACCATTGAACTCAACGTGCTTTATACCAGATAGAACACACATGCTATATAGTAAAGCACATGGAATAACATGCCGCAATATGGAAAATAGATATTTATGGCGTTAGCAGCATAGTTAATATAAAATTCAAAGACCGGCATTCTATGGCACCTTTAACATTTAGGTATTATTTTTGTACGAAATAATGTTATTGCTACATTTCAGTTCAAATATTTAAAGCATCGTTAAATGTTCATGTTATATATATAAATAATTGGCACAGCTACAGTTTTTTTTCAAAGAAACGATCATTTGCTAATGTATATAAGTTTTGAACGAATCTTAGATTTCAGCTGAATGTATTCTACTATACTTGGGTTTGATTTTGTGTTTTTTGTAGTTTTGCTTATTTAATAGCTTTGTGATGTTGACTACAATAATATAGTTAATGTTGAAAATAAAATTTAACTGGCTAAATATGAAATATTTCTGATATTTCAGCAGTTCGTTCGTGGCAAAAATTGTACAAATGGGTACAAATAGGGGAAAATTGTCAAAAATCTGGGCAAAATTTGCAAAAATTAGAAAAAAATGGAGTCTTGAACATTCGAAAATGAAAATTTACCCCTCTGACAACCTCCCCTTTCCCCAGCCGAACGGCTTTTCCTCTTTGGGGAGGGCCAATCCGTCCTTCGAAGAACCCGCTATTCGCGTCGGACCTCGGGCCTCATGCATGTATAAGTTACGCTGCGCAGCAACTGCATGATATACGTATGATGACAGCTAGCTCCATGAGAGCTACTTAATGGTGAATCTATAATTTCGAAAATTTGAAATCATTGAATTATATAAATGTAATTTAGGCTATAGCATTTGAAGCAATTTTGTATTGCAAATTCTTAAAGTTTTTGATCCAACAGTGCTATAAACATTTCTGTGAGACGACATCATATAGCGCAACTCATATCGCCGGAAATAACTATTTAAAATTTCACTAAAACAAGCAGAGTGTTTCATTTTGTAGGAATAAATTAACAGTTTTATCAATTTTAAAAGACAGCACATCTCGATATTTTACTGCATTGCAATCTGAATTGCACTGCTTCTTTTTTTGAATCGCAGCCCATTGTCAATGTTTATCAAAATAACATTGGCTATATGGTGTATTCCTACGCACTTTTTGACTAGCAACATCAAGACCCGTAGTCACCTTTTTTCAGGCGTTGATTAGCAGTTTTAGTTTACTCGTTTCTAAAGCCGAGGCCTGAAGAGGCCAAACTGACATAAACTCGCTCTCTCCCGCATGCGTGTTTTGGCCCATGTCACCTTTAGGTTCCGGGCGCTATATCGTTAGAAAAAAGAACAGCTAAGAGCGGGGATGCGGGTGGCGGCAGCACCCCGACTTAGGCTTAGTGTATGTCTCATATAGATACATTAACTTAGGTTATGACTAAGAATTAGGCTTAGTATATCAAGAACGACATAGCATACATTTCATTTCCGACGCTAAAAGTTACGTTGGCCCGCATTTTAAAGCCTTCAATCATTGAAAAATGTTGATACGACCGCTCAGTTTCATTGAATATTCATAGCGATACAGCAGGATTACATATTGAAGCTCTATTTGCACAGTTATCCTTACCTGATGAGCATATTCCACTAACCCTATTCCTACCAACAGTGCTTCTTACGGGTCCGCTTGGTCAGAATAGTCGGCTAGTCGTGCCAACACTAAATTTCTATTAGCATAAATTTTCATCGCGTGTACTTGCAACGATTGCAATGATATTATTCAAAAATTAGAAGTTTTCTTTTTTCATTTCTCAATATGGCTAGTATATTTTTGAGAATTTTTTAACTTTAGGACACTCCCGGTGTGGATTGCCTTTACGTGCAAGTAATGTGAAAGAGTCATGTCAGTTGCATGTTTCAAAAACCGCATGCGGTACATTAATCTTGGACAGTTTCTAAACCGTGTGATATATAAATGGCGATCGCTCGGCCAGTTTTCGTCATTTTACATTAATTGGCTTATTTTTTTCTTTCCGTGTTTTTTGTGCACTTATAGTTTGTTTAATAGTTTATAACTTTTTTTACACTGTAATATTTTTCTTATAGAGTAATAAATATATTCGTCTCTTTATGTGAAATAGGAAAAATAATGTCGTGATTGTAACAGAATCTACGATATTCGAGGTCCTTAACGACGTCCGAAGCCCCCTTACACCAGTTTCGGACTCCAACGTTGCGCGAAGCTCTTCTACAGGAGGTAGAGAAAATGCAAGAGGCGGCCCTACTACAATCCATAGCCAATTTTTTATTTTTCAGGTTTAATGTTTTGCTTTAACACGTGATTTCAGTTTGTAATACCACTGGAATTGCCCTATATCCGGTAATTTAGTAAATCTTTCACGAATGTTTTTTTTAAGAATTTCAAAGGATTTAAGAAAATATTTCTTAAATTTCCTAAAAAAAGATTACACCTCAATACAATCATTTGAAGTACGAATTAATTTGCGTATTGTGGAATATTAGACATTCTCAGGCCAGGGATCGACCCCGGGTTGTGCGAGTGAAAGTTGAAGCTTTCGGTGTGTTGTTGTTCGGTACCTCCATGAACCTCACTAAGCGAGCGAACAGCAATGCACACGTAAACATACAGCATAACCCCAGTCAACTCAACAGTTTGCAATGTACGCTGGGCTTATTTGGATGTAGTGGGCATGAAAGGTTAAATATTTTTTTTGCTTATCTACGATAGTAGGGCTTTAATAAATCAAGAGAATATTAAACAGTCGTACTCCCGCCGTTGAAATTCAAGTTCTCACTTCAATTTTGCAAATAGCATTTGTGTCTAATATTACGGAAATTGGTTTTTATAAGAGCACTCTCAGGCAACCTAAAATATCTACAAAGCGGCGCGCAGTAAAACGTAACATTCTAAAAATGGAATAATATATCGCCTTAATACATATGCGTAGCCATTTTTCTGTCATGGCCTTTATATCTGGAGGGTAGGATAAAAAATTCCCATAAATTTCGTACGTTCTACCTATAAACCCACAAATGATAAAATTTGTGGATTCTGTTAAATTTTATGGACCCAGGAATTTTCTGAGTACCGGTTGTAATACACAACCCTTGAGATCTTGAGATTTTTATGGGTGCAAATAATTAGCACACACAGTGATTTTGTAAGTGAAATTAAAGACCCATTAACTTCACCTTTTTTTGGACAAATTTTACACCCGCCCTTAAGTTTTAAAATGAACCATCTATCACCAATAATGTCTAGGGTAATATGAATGATACTTTTAAGCATTTTTTATATGCAGTTTTGAGTAATAGTTATGAATTTTTTATAAGTGTTATAAACCCAACTGTATAGCTGCGGAATATTGTTGAGAGTTTAGAAGTAGCCATGATACATACATCAATTTAGAATGTACACTTTAAGAAAAAATAACTTCCGTGTCTCTTCAACTTTTATTGTCGTAAAAATCCAGGATTATACCTAGTTTTGTACAGCACCATCCTTCGCGGATCTTCATAGATAGCTTTGTTTGTTTTTTTGTTATAACTTTAATGAGTTACAACTAGGTTCCTAAAGCTTTAATACCTCAAGAGACAAACCGAATGTGCGTTGTTTTAGCTGTGCCAATTCAGCTTTTCAGTTCAGTTTTGAGATTAGCGTTTTATGTTTTGTATATGCATATATAATATATTTGGAAATTGGTTTTTGAATAAGCGCTTTTTGCGACAACAACAAGGAAGGTCTGGGCTGTCGGCAGTGTACCTAAAGATTCTAAATATAGCCTCCTAATAGAGTTTCTTAAAAGCTTGCTTTATTCGGACAGATTTCATTCGGGAACTACAATCAGATTGGTTACAATTGTGCAAATAAGTCTGTTGTTGAATTTCATTTTGTTTATCATACGGTGGCAATTTAGCCTAAAATATTGACTCGAAACACATTGTTTTTACCTCATCCAAGACTGAATTAAATTATCTACCGTGTAGCGTTGTAGAAATGCATGCCGGCGCCACCGAGCCAGCCCTTTGCTATCTTGTCTGGGTGTGAGCGCCTTACTCAAACCACTGTGCTATCTACGAGCTGTTGCTTTGTTAATTAAGGAACCTCGCTAAGCGAACGAATAAAATCGCAGGTGTACACGTACATCTTAGTTTGTTAATATAACACTGAACAAAGTGCGCTGTCATTATTTGCTGCCAATTGTCATAAATGGGTTACTAGTACTAAGGCATCTAATATTGAAAATAAGACATTTTATGTGCCATTAAATCAATCCACGTGAAATCATAGGAACTTGCGATATTCACCACCAAATCTTAATTTATGAGCTCACCTCCCGGGCTATTGGCTACTTATCCTGGGAAGTGTTAAAATATCATCTAAATCATAAATATATCAATAATTTAATAAACCGTAATTTGCCGATCTTTTCATATTATACACGGCAAAACATTTTATTAAAGCATTTATTCAGTTTTATCTTGACATATCACGGCAGCTAATTCAAGTGAGCTAACCAAGTTAATTTAGCTGAAGTTATGCTGAATGATGTGTTAACGAATATCTCAATTCAACAAAATTCTACTACTGAAACTGCCACTTTCAGAAAACTGCTACGAAAACTGAGTTACTTTTGGAAAAACTGCTGCATAAACTACGTCACTTTTAGAAAACTGTTACAGAAATTGTGACACTTTTAGAAAAAGCGAGAACAAAGACTTGTTTCATGTATAAGTATTAGAGGCTGTACCTCGTTTTATTTTATATACGCTTCATTTGTCAAAGGAATTCCTTAGCAGGCTCAAATACCTGATTGGGAACGCGGGTAATGCGCGACAACCTGAGTTTTTTTATGAATTAATGGAATGATAGGGACAATGTATTGGATGGATAACTGTTTACACTGTTCCAAAAAGCTCCTGTTTATCAAAGTTAATCGGAAGAAAAATATTAAGTAGAATTCGACACAGTGAGGACATCTGTCGTTTACTCCCGTACGCGATATGAAAAACAAGTGGAAATTAAAAATTTTTTGAAGAGTTTCGGATCAGGTTAAATTTGGCTTCTGCGCCTGGGGAAAGTGATTAGTGAAGCGAATGTTCAGCATTGTATTTTCACTCTCATATATTTCTTGTGTATATATTATATATTTTTTATCTGTACATATGCGTGTACTGTATATACATATAATGTGACGCACTTTTTATGTACATAATATACATCAGACACAAACTACGCTATGGGACTTAGTCACCCCTAACAAGCGACTGATTAGGGGTTCTTCAGGAGGCATGGTCACTTAGCAGGTGGACGGTGTCGGCGCTTCCCATCGAAGATGATAGATATTGGCGTTAATTTATATAGTATATATAATTTTAACGCATATTTTTAAAACGAGCTTCAGCGGGGCTATCATTTTTTGGAAAATATGCACCGATAATATATATCACTGCCAAATAATTATATACTCAAACATATTGAGTACGACTAATATATTATGTACATGCATTAAACTGAAATAGTAAACCGACCAATTATTATTTTATCATTTTCTCGGGCTATGAATGTAATAGTGTTAATATTCTACGCTAAATTGTAAGAGGACGCAGCTGTTTTACATATTTCGGTTTTCTGTTTGAAGAGGCTTTTCTTTGAACAGCAGCTGCCACCGCCGGTATCACTTTGAAGTCGGTGTTTCTTTGACGACATTCGTGGTCGTTGATTTGCACATGAAGAACTTGTGCACTATATAAGCTGAAACTTTCCCCATTAGAATCGCAGTTTGCTTTATCACTCGTGCAGCTTCGTCACCATTCTGTTACTTCTTATTCTGTCATGGCATTCTTATTTGTTAATAAAAATTGTATTTGTGTTTTTGTTACGTAACGGAGTAAAGACCAACCCTTCCAAATGAACTGAACTGTCATATGCGATTAAAATAAAGATGTAAAAAAATTGAAGAAACGAGGAGCAATTAACTCAAGCCCCACCACTCACATGTCGACATTTAATATGTTGACGTTTAAAATTTATGAGCAAAATTTTTTTGAATGAAGTAATATTAGATTAGAGACATCATAATCACTATGGGCATATAGTAAACTGGGGCAAAGTGAACACCGGGAAAAGTGAACAATTTCGCGGGGCAAAGTGAACAGCGACAATCTTACTCGGAAAGGGTTACTTAATGTATATATTGTTAGTGTATAAAGTACATACTATGTATGCTGTGCATTATATATATATTATTCTTTTTCAGAATTTTCAGAATAAGTTGGATTTTGTTAGCTATTCGGATGGTCTAAATATACTAAGAAAAATAACTCTCGTATTAAGTCTTATGATAAACAGGACCTTACAGATGCTGTTGTTGCTGTGAAATCTGCCAGGCTCACCTCTGTTAAAGCGGCGGCAGAATTCAGCAACACCATCCGGCGCCACGTCTGCGGCATAAAGTCTTCGCGAATGGAGCCTGGGCGCCCTAGGGACCTTACACTCGACGAAGAGCGTAACATGGTCGACGCTATTCAATGGATGGCGGACCATGGTACACCGTTCAACAAAAAAGCTATTCTCGGCACTGTTCAAAACTACGTGAAGAGCTTGGGACGCCCGACTCAGTTTGCCGACGATCGTCCGAGCGACGACTGGTACATCGACTTCATGAACCGCTGGAAGGACGAGCTTTCAGTTCGCACACCAGCTCCTTTACAAGTTGCTCGAGCTGAGTGCGTCTCGGAGGCTGTTCTGAACAATTGGTTTGGGTTACTTGAAAATTGGTTGCGTGATAAATTGGAAATTCAGCTTAAGCCAGCTCAAATTTACAACGCCGATGAGACCGGTTTCAAAGATGAAGTAAAGGGACAGCGTATTATTTGCCGCCGTGGTAAGAAGAATCCCACAGTTGTGACGCCAACCGTCGGGCGTGGCCAGATCACCGTTCTTTGCGGTGGCAGTGCAGTTGGACATGTTCTCCCACCGTACATTGTCTACGCTGCCCAAAATCTTTACGACACTTGGACTGTCAACGGTCCTGATCGCGCTCGTTACAACGTTAGCGAGAACGGATGGATGAATGAGCCTCTTTTTTACGACTGGCTTAAAAACGTTTTTGTGCCCGAAACTCGCGACGTTCCGCGACCGATTGTGCTCATCATCGATGGTGCTAAGTCTCATACCAGTGTCCGAATCTCCCAATTCGGTCGTGCCGAAGGCATTCACATTCTGATCTTGCCGCCCCACACCTCGCACGTGTTACAGCCCATGGACTTGGCAGTTTTTAAATCTGCAAAAGTTGAGTGGGCAAAAGCGCTCGAAAACTTACGGCGAGAATCGCGTCGACAGAATCCTTTACAAAACGAAGTGTTCCCAAGTCTCCTACGCTCCGTTTATCAACATTCTATGAAACCTCAGCATCATGTCTCTGGCTTCATGAAAGCTGGGATTTTTCCCTTGGATCGTCAAGCGATACCAAAAGAAAAGATTGCACCCGATCGAGTGTTTCAAAGGGCCAGTGATGGCGAAACGACACCAGCTGACGAAGTGATGCAAAACGCGGCTTCATCCTCTCCATCAACTGCCCGCGATGGCCGTGTTTCTGTTGGGCAGCGGCCTGGCACATCCGGTGTCTGCGGATTAGGCAACTTTGCACCAACCGTCACATCACCAGCGGACCACAACGGTTCCTCGGTATCATCAGCGGGGTCTTCTACCCACAGAACACCGCAATACTCTCCAAACAAAATGACTGCGGCATTTCTGCATCATTTGCAAAAATCGTCTGTTTCTAAGTTGCCAACTAAACGCCGCCGAGTGCCACGCCTAGGATGCACTAGCATCACCCCGACGATGTCTTGAAGACAATGCAAGCCCAAGAACGTGAAAAACAACGTTCCCGCACCAAACCGATCGCTTCTAAGAAGTTTAAGACATCGACAGCATCATCAACGCAACCGGAATCGTCTAGCAGTGACGAAGGTAATGACGATGAAAATGTTTGTTGTGCATGTGGCGTCGAATACAAAAACAGTGACGTTCCGTGGACTCAGTGTACCAATTGCCTCCGATGGACCTGCGATGATTGTATTCCGGCGTCTATCCTAGTTGACGAAGGTCGGGTTGATTTCAAGTGTGGCACGTGTCTCAAGAAGAAAAACAAAGCGTAGAAGCGGCAATGAAACTCAGAGACGCTGTTGAAGACGTTTGATGATTGGTGTGTTTGATAACATTTTTTAAAAAACTCTCAGGTGTTCACTTTGCCCCGAGAGGGGGGCTAAATGAACAAAACATGGCAGTGTATGCAATTCCTATGCATTTTGCTGCGGTGTTCACTTTGCCCCGGCCCAGGGGCAAAGTGAACACCACGAGGTACTTGTACTTCGGGGTTTGCCATTCTTGCCGATGACCGCATATATAGCTGATTCTTGTGCCACTACGAAGTAGAGATATCAAATGTATTTTCTACACTGCACCAAATTCAAGCTGTACGTGCAGCTTTGACAGTATTAAAATTAAAAAATGTGTTCACTTTGCCCCAGTTTACTATAATTAAGCGGCCTGACATTTATACATCTTTGCATTCCACTATTTAGGTAAAATATGAAGCCACAGGTTTGCATACTGAAACTAACCTAAATTCCGTTTTGAATCCATATTTTTGTGCGAAACCGAGATTAGTTGTATTAAAACAACCTTTCCTAGAATACGTTTTAGGGAATAACTCTAGCCGATTTGACATACCTATGTGTGTATATTACAATAACGTTTGGTAATGACATTTATTGTCGGGCAATGGCCGCCACTAAAGTTATCGGTCACACGTTTTATACCGTCCCCAACAGCCGTCCTTTAGAAAGCCGTTAGTCAGCAGTATGAGCCATCGATCGGCAGACTGTAGTCTTTGCTTTCACTGCTGTAAAGCTAGTGAACTAAACTAGACTTCTAATGCTAATAACCACCATGCAAGGTTATTGTGTCATCTAGTTATATATTCTTAAATACATTATGTATATACATTAATAAAATAAAATTAAACTCAATTTTTAATGCTAGACCTCAAACCCGGCCGTCACCCAATACTATATAAATGTAGTGTAATCCTGCTGTAGTCTGCCTAGGCATAGCAACCGACACTTTGGCTTTTGCATTCTACCTACGCTGTGCAAAACCTTCATACGTAAATGGATTACTGCTGAAGAAGGAACAAATTCATGTCTTATGCAGAAGAATCTTCTCAACGGTCAGCCGTCCATTGACCGTCGGCTAGCTTTTGAAATGTAGTCTGGTCCTGGAGTCATCAGCGGTAGACCGTTGGCTTATTATGGAGCTGTCGACCAGTTGTTGGGCCTACGACTCGCAGCCGTCTTAGCTGTGAGCCGGATCAAAATTTTATCGGCGAGGCTTTGACTTCAAAACCGAGCGTTGCCCAACACTGGTGATGTTTGCGATGATGTAAAGACGTTAATTAGAACAGATCCATTACATTTTTTAAACTGTTAGCATGTGTTCATTAGAATCATTGTTTGTAAATGTTTCTGCGTAAAAACATAAACCCCGTTGGGTCCAAGTCTCCACTTCAGGCGGCATTTGAAAACATGCAGCCGCACGGGTGTTGATCGGATATTTTAATTGTACACCGGGAGATTTTGAACGAATTTGTAACGAACCTTTGATTCACCACAGATGTGTTGGTGCCAAAATTCCTAAATGCATTCGAGCACTGCGCAAAGGTCAGTGTTGGCAAAACTAAACTGGTTCATCTAGCCACGTTATTAAGTGAGTTGCGTTGTATGCATTCAAAAAGGTTCAGTTTTTATTTTTTTTCAGTGTTATGTTATAATCAGTGTATTTAATGCTTGCTGTAGACACAAAACTATCATTTTAGGGAACACAGTCGTGAAACTCGAAAATAGAATTTTCCATCAACGGTGCTATTATTTTATATATATTATATATTTAGTTCAACGCCCAGTAAACGAGAAGTTGTTTTGTTTCATTAGAGACGTAAAAACTGAATTCTTGTTTTTGTTACTTTTCAAAGATATGTTCTGTGGTAGAAAATTGAAATCTTGTGACTGTACCACAAGATTTCGAAATTTGTTATGTTTTCGTTGCATACAAAACGTTGAAGTAGTTTATTGAATTAAGCCATTTTAACTAAAACTTTCTTGTTTTTGTTACTTTTCAAAGATATGTTCTGTGGTGGAAAATAGAAATCTTGTGACTGTACCACAAGTTTTCGAAATTGATTATGTTTTTGTTGCATACAAACCGTTGAAGTAGTACCACAAGATTTCGAAATTATGTTTTTGTTGCATACAAACCGTTGAAGTAGTTTATTGAATTAAGCCATTTTAACTAAAACTTTCTTGTTTTTGTTACTTTTCAAAGATATGTTCTGTGGTGGAAAGTAGAAATCTTGTGACTGTACCACAAGATTTCGAAATTAATTTTGTTTTTGTTGCATACAAAACGTTGAAGTAGTTTATTGAATTAAGCCATTTTAACTAAAACTTTCTTGTTTTTGTTACTTTTCAAAGATATGTTCTGTGGTGGAAAGTAGAAATCTTGTGACTGTACCACAAGATTTCGAAATTAATTTTGTTTTTGTTGCATACAAAACGTTGAAGTAGTTTATTGAATTAAGCCATTTTAACTAAAACTTTCTTGTTTTTGTTACTTTTCAAAGATATGTTCTGTGGTGTAAAGTAGAAATCTTGTGACTGTACCACAAGTTTTCGAAATTGATTATGTTTTTGTTGCATACAAAACGTTGAAGTAGTTTATTGAATTAAGCCATTTTAACTAAAACTTTCTTGTTTTTGTTACTTTTCAAAGATATGTTCTGTGGTGGAAAATAGAAATCTTGTGACTGTACCACAAGTTTTCGAAATTGATTATGTTTTTGTTGCATACAAACCGTTGAAGTAGTACCACAAGATTTCGAAATTATGTTTTTGTTGCATACAAACCGTTGAAGTAGTACCACAAGATTTCGAAATTGTTTTTGTTGCATACAAACCGTTGAAGTAGTTTATTGAATTAAGCCATTTTAACTAAAACTTTCTTGTTTTTGTTACTTTTCAAAGATATGTTCTGTGGTGGAAAGTAGAAATCTTGTGACTGTACCACAAGATTTCGAAATTAATTTTGTTTTTGTTGCATACAAAACGTTGAAGTAGTTTATTGAATTAAGCCATTTTAATTAAAACTTTCTTGTTTTTGTTACTTTTCAAAGATATGTTCTGTGGTGGAAAATAGAAATCTTGTGACTGTACCACAAGTTTTCGAAATTGATTATGTTTTTGTTGCATACAAACCGTTGAAGTAGTACCACAAGATTTCGAAATTATGTTTTTGTTGCATACAAACCGTTGAAGTAGTACCACAAGATTTCGAAATTGTTTTTGTTGCATACAAACCGTTGAAGTAGTTTATTGAAATAAGCCATTTTAACTAAAACTTTCTTGTTTTTGTTACTTTTCAAAGATATGTTCTGTGGTGGAAAGTAGAAATCTTGTGACTGTACCACAAGATTTCGAAATTAATTTTGTTTTTGTTGCATACAAAACGTTGAAGTAGTTTATTGAATTAAGCCATTTTAACTAAAACTTTCTTGTTTTTGTTACTTTTCAAAGATATGTTCTGTGGTGGAAAGTAGAAATCTTGTGACTGTACCACAAGATTTCGAAATTAATTTTGTTTTTGTTGCATACAAAACGTTGAAGTAGTTTATTGAATTAAGCCATTTTAACTAAAACTTTCTTGTTTTTGTTACTTTTCAAAGATATGTTCTGTGGTGGAAAGTAGAAATCTTGTGACTGTACCACAAGATTTCGAAATTAATTTTGTTTTTGTTGCATACAAAACGTTGAAGTAGTTTATTGAATTAAGCCATTTTAACTAAAACTTTCTTGTTTTTGTTACTTTTCAAAGATATGTTCTGTGGTGGAAAATAGAAATCTTGTGACTGTACCACAAGTTTTCGAAATTGATTATGTTTTTGTTGCATACAAACCGTTGAAGTAGTACCACAAGATTTCGAAATTATGTTTTTGTTGCATACAAACCGTTGAAGTAGTACCACAAGATTTCGAAATTGTTTTTGTTGCATACAAACCGTTGAAGTAGTTTATTGAATTAAGCCATTTTAACTAAAACTTTCTTGTTTTTGTTACTTTTCAAAGATATGTTCTGTGGTGGAAAGTAGAAATCTTGTGACTGTACCACAAGATTTCGAAATTAATTTTGTTTTTGTTGCATACAAAACGTTGAAGTAGTTTATTGAATTAAGCCATTGTAACTAAAACTTTCTTGTTTTTGTTACTTTTCAAAGATATGTTGTGTGGTGAAAAATTGAAATCTTGTGACTGTACCACAAAATTTCGAAATTTGTTGTTTTTATTTGCATGCAAAACGTAGAAGTAGTTTATTGAATTAAGCCATTTTAACTGAAATTTTGCGTCTCAAAAATTTTTTAGACACCTCGGCCGTACTGCGTAACGATTATTGGACTTCGGGTTTGGAACAAAACAGTTTGGACAGGTTTTCAAAAGATCTAGAACTGGTATATATCTGCGCAGCCAGAGAGCGTACATCTTCTACTATTGCCAACCCTAGCAGGGCCGATAACCAGCACGAGCTATATGGAATTAGCAGGAATTTAAATACCAGTACCGCCACAAATACTTATATATTGTTTTAGTTGTTCGGTCTTATAAATTGGTGATTTTTTGATTCGAGGTGATTCGGGGTATTTTGAAACACGACGCAGGGACGCCACTGTGTACTGAGTAAAACTCTATCCCACTAAGTTCCCGAACGGCTTTCACAGACACGCCAGAAACGTCCGCTGGACCGATATAAAAACAAAAAGGTTGGCTGCTCGCAGACTGACTTAGACTGCGTGATATCGAGATTTGCTCCAAACTCTGAGGCGGACACCATGTTTACATAGGGCTAATGCAGCCGCCCTTGTATTAGTTTGCTTGGCCTGTTATCAACGCTACTGTAATAAAGAATTTTCGGTCCCTAAACTATATCGATAGCTCCGCTGGCCTTCTTATCAGGGGGGTTGATACTCGATATATGTTGTAGATTACGACATTCAGAGCCCTCTTAAAGGCTAATATTTACACCCTACTGGCTTCAGTGAACATCAGCACCCTCCACAGATATTTACTGTTTCATCACTGTGCGGTAACAAACCGTATTAGCAAATATATAACTACACAAAAATTCGACAATAATTATATTGTTCCTTTTGCAGGAAAGCCAACGCTTCAGCAGTTGTCCTTTGTGTCCTTGTTCAAGTCCTTGGTAAAACCGAAAATTTTGTGAAAGATATAATTTTCTAGCCTGGTTTAATCAGCTAGGGAGTTCCTAACTAACGCTCAGTTTGCTAAGAAATTTCGAATAGGAGATTTCAAATTTTTAATCGCTAGTGGTGGACCTGAGACCAATTTAGCTACGCATTTCACCGTTCCGGGTGCAACTATTGAGAAGGTAAGAGACTTTCGGTCTTATTTTTTCTTTGCACTCACGAATTACGATTTGCTAATTTGTCATATAGACTACCCGAACGCTTGCATTTTTTGGTGAAACAAGTTGTTCAGCGCGAGTCTATCCAGAGAGTCGAAGCGAACGTGCAGTCGGAAAACAGCAACGTTGCAAATGAGCGTAAATAAGGTTACCGAGTTAAATGGAGCTTAGCGGTTCACCTACCTAAGCCAAGCAGAGAGTCTCAGATTGCCTTGTGACCAACGGCGATACGATTTAACACCCACCAGACACAAAGAGACTCACTTAGTATATGCACCGAAACTAACTAGATTTGTCTGGAAGGATGTGTTCTTTTACGCACCGCCCATTTTAAGGTAACACGTCCGGACAATTTTGGAGGCTGTAGTGCCTGCGCCAAAGTAGAAGTCTCCATCCGGTCTTCATTCATTGAAGCTTTATCTTCCTGCAAGATTCCGACTGTCGAGACGTCCTCGCTAAATTATCTCGCTCTAGTTTTAACAAAATTTTCTGTCCCTTCACTGCGAGTGCCCTTCAAGCTTCACGCTTTTCTTGCAAAATATGGCACACCAGGGAGCCATTGCGACGATCGGCAAAGGGTAGTTTCTTAAAAAGGTTCGTCTTGGTAGCGCAACAACACGTCGCTGGAGGTTAAGATAGATTTACTTAAAGTCAAAAAGGGCCAACCTATACTCACAGAGCATTCATAGGGGTGATCTTGGCTCTGGTGATCGAGTCGGCTCGACACCATCAGGCACAATAAGGCTCTACACTTAGTATAATGAATGTAAAGAGAATCACAGGGAGACGCACTGCTTTACGCCCTGTACGTTTTAGGAATGTACGTCACATCAATTTTTCGGGACCGAGGGGTTTGCGCAAAAATCGAGATGTTCCACCAGCTACAATAGTTTTTTGAAAGTTCAGAAAACTAATAGCTGCCCCTCGATCGTCGAACTACTCTTAAACAATTTAACGAACAGCTTTGCATCATTTCTCCAAAAATCTTGATCATCTAAAGGTGTTTCATATATATTTATCTACTATACATATTCGTTCAAGCCAAAGTGCGTCTATACCGTGTATTATTTCTTCCAAATGTCGCTCCAAGAGGAGCCAGACTGAGGGCCGGTCACTGGCACCTAGTTACCAAAACTACTTTCCGCAGACAGAGAGCGGTAGTAGTGGTAAAAATACGGGTTCTGGGCCACATGATTAATGACCTGTCACTTTTTTATGTTTTATTCGGCCGCTGATTGGCTACGGTATTTTTGCGGGAAAAGTTTGGTCTTTCTGTGATTGGTTAGGGTATTTTTGCGGGAATACATTGGTCTTGCTCTGGTTGGTTAGGGATTTTTGCGGGAAAACTTTTGTCTTATCCTGATTGGTTCGGACATTTTTTACAGCAAAACTTCGGGTTCCCTGATTAGTTGATAGTTTCTTTTATACTATGTGTGGTGCGAAAATAGACCTGATATAATTGGCTCTCTGCAGAACCCATAAGCACATTCCTATATTATCCAATCAGAAACATCAATGATACAAATAAAGCTATTAAAAAGAAAACAATCACATAATTCGGAATTGTGTTGTTGGTTTGTGATCCTGTCGGTTGGTAGATTTTTAATATTTATGTTAGCAGCAGTGCACAGAATATATATGCGAAACATAAGGTGGCGGTTTATCACTTTTAAATTAATTACCCACACAATAAAATATACACGGAGTATATAGATTACTGGATGTGGTAGGGGAATATGTATAAAATAAATAAGCAGACATGCTGATACCGCATCTTCGTTCTTTTCTAACATACTTTCATAGCACGCGACATATATTTGCAATATGGCACATTTAATTTTAGTTGGCGTATATTAACTTAGCAGAAATTTAAAATTATGTGTCATAAGTATGGATGGATTCAAAATATACGTAGTTAATATAATAGTAAATAAATAGATAAAGAGGGTTAGTACATGAACGTAAGCATATGCGTAGGACGGTGGTCGCTATGTAACCTACAAAAATGGCTATTAGGTTTAGGATCGTCACCACTTTCTACAACGTGGCTGCGCTAATATATAGGTTTCGAGATGGAGAACAGGTGGAGAACCACTATATCTTTATGGGTTAATTTATAGATACTACATATAGGGATACTCTCAAGATTCGTTGCAAAAAACACCTTAAAGACAAGTCTTTGTCGGCTACCATTATATAGGTTTGAGGTGCCTGCTTTTATAGGGTAATGTGGGATGTATAATATAATATCGAAGCATATGGGAAATAAGTATATGTAACACTTGGACATTCTTTAAAACTGTTATTAACACCATGGTTTTGTTAGAATTTAGAAACATATATCCTCACTCCCTCGCATTTTAAAACCACAGGCTTTGTCTAATTTGCTTAGAGAATAGACGTATTGAAGCTCTTTTCGCACTTCGGTTATTTACTTATTTAGAAGTCAAGAGCTACCCGTTAAACGATCGAACGCTGAAACACTCTTCTTTAGTTTTTTTTGTAATTTATTGTTAATTATACCATGTCTTTTGTCACAGGACTACACGTTTCATGGATATTTTCGTTTCATTAGCCATCACAATCGTTCTAACTTAACATAATTTTTGGCTATGGGTTTGCGTAAAATATTAAAAAGGAATGCTAGTATGGTTGGTGGCTTTCTTAAAAGTCAGCAAAAGGCTACATAGGAGTCAGCAATTTTTAATATGCTTCTTTATTTAATTTCAGAAACTTAAGTTATAAAACTATAACTGATACCATTAAAAAGAATTGGAATTTATTAAAAAGTATTATCAATAGAAGAACAGCTCATTACACAATGGAATCAACTATGTTTCGTCATGCCAAATTGGAAAAAGCAATGCGTGGCTTCGCCGAAACTTACCGGGTACAACCAAATAATGTCATTGCCGACCCTACCATATTTTTGGAAAGTGCAGCACCGGCAGTTAAGCAGCTTATCGTGGAGCGACTCGTGAGCTGGCGTGGTGTAAAATTATATATCGGATTGCGTGTTGTATTTGTCAAAGATGTGGACCCAGACAAGGCGACAGTCTCAACGTTCTCAGTAAAACTCAGGCATATATTGTCAGCAACAGACATTAATACGCAATTGACAGTTCTAAATGCCGAGCTATTACGTAATGTTGGAGCTTTCATGGACAAAGGCTCAGGTTGGGTTGTTGAATACGTCGAAGATACGGATATTCACCTCGATCGCTACAGTCCACTCAAGGGTTCTACATACAGGCGGTTGCCTCAGGTTTTGACGGCCAAGAAACCCATAATTAATGTGAAAAACAAAGATAATAGATGTTTCATGTGGGCGGTGCTTTCAGCAAAGTACCCGGCGACCGAACATGCTTACCGTACATGTAATTATGAACAGTATATTGATAAACTTGACTTTACCGATATTCAATTTACAGTGCAGTTTTCGAGTATTACAACTTTTGAACATTTGAATAATATCGGTATCAATCTATTTGGGTGGAAATGTGGTAATGTAATACCCCTACGCCTCCATGATGGTGGGCATGAAACAGTAAACCTAATGTATTATAGAGGACATTATTCGTGGATTAAGGACTTAGATAGGCTACTTCACAACCAGAGACATTTCAAAGGTAAGCTTCACGTGTGTCCACGATGCCTCTTACCCCAATACACAGAAGCTAAATTAAAAAATCACACCGAGATGTGTCAGCGCAACAACCCCGCACGTATTACTTTACCCAAAAATAAAGTACTACAATTCAAAAACACTTATAAAATGCTACGTAGCCCCTACACGATTTATGCCGACTTTGAAACTTTACCCATACCACTACCGTCATGTGATCCCAATCCAGTTTCATCATATACTAATGCATACCAGCGTCATGAAATTTGTGGATTCGGATTAGCCGACGTATTTTCATGTGGATGTGATGGAGTGAGTGCTAAATTTGGGGACCCAGTGGTATACAGGGGAAAGAATGTAGTACGCAAGTTTTTGGAAAAAGTTATTGAATTAGGGGAATGGTACCAAAATAATATTAATCATAGTGTACCTTTACAAATGACTAATACGAATTGGAATAATTTTCAAAATGCTAAATATTGTACTATTTGTAACTGTGAATTGTTGTTAGACCGTGTTCGTGACCATTGTCATTTATGTGGTAAATTTAGAGGTGCGACTCATTCGGAATATAATATAAGCTATAAGATCGATCGAAGTATAAATGTGGTCTTCCACAACCTTAGGAAATTTGATGGTCACCTAATTATGCAGGAGATAGGTGTGCTATGCAATCGGTTAGGACTTCGTATCGGTTGTATCCCCAAGGGTGAAGAAGACTATTTGTCATTTTGGCTCAAACTTAAGCATACAGTACAACCACCTATGGTTGATAAGTCACAACTTAGCGGTTATCTAGCCGCATTGTTTGCTAAAGCTGATGCCCAGGAACCCAGTATTTTACCCCATCTAATACCAGACACTGATTATTGCGGTCCAGATGTTTTAACACTTGAACAACTTTGGGAAGACGAGGAAAGTGATGACGAGGATACTAATGATTTAAATTAAGCCGTTTCGTGCGAGTTCGCGAAATTTCTCGTTTCTCGCGAACATGGTAGGGTAAGCAGTTTTGGTTCAGCAACTGAACCAGTCACCTACCATGATTTCGCGAAATTTTTTGCATAGCAGAATGAGCCATTACCGCTTTAAAAATTACAAAATTGATGTGTGAACTACGTCAGAGCGAACCTGTAACAAAATTTAGCCTGTTTTGAAACTGAGTCGACCGAAAATTTAACATACGCCAAACATAGGTATATGATAATCCGATCGACAATAGTTGATTAATTGATTGGATAAATGAGTATAACTGAATCACAAGATACTTTTAAGGTGCTCTATAAACGTAATATTTTCACAACTTTGCCGATCGAACCAGCCAACTCCACCTGAAGCAATTTGGTGAAACGGGCCACGGCTTGAATATGCTGAAAAAAGTGCATGGATATGTTAGTAAACAGGCAGTTACCTCGATTTCGCAAGGCTTAGGTTCTTTTGAACCAAGGGAACATATAATTAACTAGAACAACTTACCACGATTTCGCAAAACCTTCATTCAGCTGAACCACTAAACAGGTTAAGTTGCCGCGATTTCGCGAGAGCTTGGTTTAGCTGAAACAGTCACCATATTAAGTTACTACAGTTTCGCGAAACCTTGGCTCAGCTAAACCAATAACTAGTTTAGGTTGCCGCAATTTCGCGAGGGCTTGGTTCAGCTGAAGCTGTCACCAGATTAAGTTACCACAATTTCGCAAGAACATCGTCACTGGTTCAGCTGAACCAAGGTCTTGCGAAATTGCGGTAACATAATCTGGTGACTGGTTGTGCTGAACCAGTCACCAGATTAAGTTGCCACAATTTCGCAAGACCTAATGTCGGCTGAACCAATCACGATATTAAGTTTTACTGCAGTTTCGCGAAACTGATTCAGCTGAACCAATAACTAGGTTAAGTTACCGCAATTTCGTGAGGGCTTGGTTCAGCTGAACCAGTCACCAGAATAAGTTACCGCAATTTCGCAAGACCTTGCTCCAGCTGAACCAATAACCAGGTTAAGTTACCGCAATTTCGCGAAACCTTGGTTCAGCTGAACCAATAGCTAGGTTAAGTTACCGCAATTTCACGAGGGCTTGGTTCAGCTGAACCAAGGTCTTGCAAAATCGCGGTAACTTATCCTGGTTATTGGTTCAGCTGAACCAAGGTTTCGCGAAACTGCGGTAACTTAACCTGATTACTGGTTCAGCTGAACCAAGGTCTTGCGAAAATGTGGTAACTTAATCTGGTGACTGGTTCAGCTCAACCAATAACAAGGTTAAGGACCGCAATTTCGCGCGGGCTTGGTTCAGCTGAACTAGTCATCAGATTAAGTTACCGCAATTTCGCAAGGCCTTGGTTCAGCTAAACCAGTAATCAGGTTAAGTTACCGCAATTTCGCAAGGACTTAGTTCAGCTGAACCTAGTGAGGGAAACGAGACCAGTTACCACGGCTTCGTAAAACCTTGCATTTGCTGAAATAAGTGAATAGGTATGTTAGTAAACCAGGCAGTTACATCGATTTCGCGAGGCTTAGGTACTTCTGAGCCAAGTGAACATACAATTAACCAGGGCAAATTACCACGATTTCGCGAGACCTTGGTTCAGCTGAACCAGTCACCAGGTTAAGTTACCGCGATTTCGCGAGACCTTGGTTCAGCTGAACCAGTAACCAAGTTAAGTTACCGCAATTTCGCGAGACCTTGGTTCAGCTGAACCAGTAACCAAGTTAAGTTACCGCAATTTCGCGAGGGCTTGGCTCAGCTGAACCAGTCGATTAAGTTACCTCTATTTCTCAAGACTTTGGTTCAACTGAACCAGTCACCAGATTAAGTTACCGCAATTTCACGAGACCTTAGTTCAGCTAAACCAGTCACCAGATTAAGTTACCGCTATTTCGCAAGACCTTGGTTCAACTGAACCAGTCACCAGATTAAGTTACCGCAATTTCACGAGACCTTAGTTCAGCTTAACCAGTAACCAGGTTAAGTTACCGCAATTTCGCAAGGAGTTGGTTCAGCTGAACCTAGTGAGGGAAACGAGACCAGTTACCATGGCTTCGTAAAACCTTGAATTTACCGAAACAAGTGCATGGGTATGTTAATAAACCAGGCAGTTACATCGATTTCACGAGGCTTAGGTACTTCTGAGCCAAGTGAACATACAATTAACCAGGGCAAATTACCACGATTTCGCAAAGCCTTGGTTCATCTGAACCAGTAACCAGGTTAAGTTATCGCAATTTCGCAAGACCTTGTTGCAGCTGAACCAGTAACCAAGTTAAGTTACCGCAATTTCGCGAGGGCTCGGTTCAGCTGAACCAGATATCAGATTAAGTTACTGCTATTTCGCAAGACCTTGATTCAGCTGAACCAATCACCAGATTAAGTTACCGCAATTTCACGAGGCCTTAGTTCAGCTGAACCTGTAACCATGTAAAGTTACCGCAATTTCGTGAGGGCTTGGTTCAGCTAAACCAGTTACCAGATTAAGTTACCGCTATTTCGCAAGACCTTGATTCAGCTGAACCAAGCACCAGATTAAGTTACCGCAATTTCACGAGGCCTTAGTTCAGCTTAACCAGTAACCAGGTTAAGTTACCGCAATTTCGCAAGGAGTTGGTTCAGCTGAACCTAGTGAGGGAAACGAGACCAGTTACCATGGCTTCGTAAAACCTTGAATTTGCCGAAACAAGTGCATGTGTATGTTAATAAACCAGGCAGTTACATCGATTTCACGAGGCTTAGGTACTTCTGAGCCAAGTGAACATACAATTAACCAGGGCAAATTACCACGATTTCGCAAAGCCTTGGTTCAGCTGAACCAGTAACCAGGTTAAGTTATCGCAATTTCGCAAGACCTTGTTGCAGCTGAACCAGTAACCAAGTTAAGTTACCGCAATTTCGCGAGGGCTCGGTTCAGCTGAACCAGATATCAGATTAAGTTACTGCTATTTCGCAAGACCTTGGTTCAACTGAACCAGTCACCAGATTAAGTTACCGCAATTTCACGAGACCTTGGTTCAGGTGAACCAGTAACGAGGTTAAGTTACCGCAATTTCGCAAGAACCTGGTTACTGGTTCAGCTGAACCAAGGTCTTGCAAAATTGCGGTAACTTAACTGGTTATTGGTTCAGCTGAACCGAGGTCTTGCGAAATTGTGGTAACTTAATCTGGTGACTGGTTCAGCTCAACCTATAACCAGATTAAGTTATCGCAATTTCGCGAGGGCTTTGTTTAGCTGAACCAGTCACCAGATTAAGTTACCGCAATTTCGCGTGGGCTTGTTCAGCTGAGCCAGTCACCAGATTAAGTTACTGCAATTTCGCAAGACCTTGGTTCAGCTGAACCAGTAACCAGGTTAAGTTACCGCAATTTCGCGAGGATTTGGTTCAGCTGAACCAGTAACCAGGTTAAGTTACCAGAATTTCGCGAAAACTTGGTTCAGCTGAACCAATAACCAGGTTAAGTTACCGTAATTTCGTGAGGGCTTGGTTCAGCTGAACCTAGTGAGTGAAATGAGACCATTTACCACGGCTTCGTAAAACCTTGAATTTGCTGAAACAAGTGCATGGGTGTGTTAATAAACCAGGTAGTTACGTCGATTTCGCGAGGCTTAGGTACTCCTGAATCAAGTGAACATACAATTAACCAGGGCAAATTACCACGATTTCGCGAGACCTTGGTTCAGCTGAACCAGTCACCAGGTTAAGTTACCGCGATTTCGCGAGACCTTGGTTCAGCTGAACCAGTAACCAAGTTAAGTTACCGCAATTTCGCGAGACCTTGGTTCAGCTGAACCAGTAACCAAGTTAAGTTACCGCAATTTCGCGAGGGCTTGGCTCAGCTGAACCAGTCGATTAAGTTACCTCTATTTCTCAAGACTTTGGTTCAACTGAACCAGTCACCAGATTAAGTTACCGCAATTTCACGAGACCTTAGTTCAGCTAAACCAGTCACCAGATTAAGTTACCGCTATTTCGCAAGACCTTGGTTCAACTGAACCAGTCACCAGATTAAGTTACCGCAATTTCACGAGACCTTAGTTCAGCTTAACCAGTAACCAGGTTAAGTTACCGCAATTTCGCGAGGGCTTTGTTTAGCTAAACCAGTAATCAGGTTAAGTTACCGCAATTTCGCAAGGACTTAGTTCAGCTGAACCTAGTGAGGGAAACGAGACCAGTTACCACGGCTTCGTAAAACCTTGCATTTGCTGAAATAAGTGAATAGGTATGTTAGTAAACCAGGCAGTTACATCGATTTCGCGAGGCTTAGGTACTTCTGAGCCAAGTGAACATACAATTAACCAGGGCAAATTACCACGATTTCGCGAGACCTTGGTTCAGCTGAACCAGTCACCAGGTTAAGTTACCGCGATTTCGCGAGACCTTGGTTCAGCTGAACCAGTAACCAAGTTAAGTTACCGCAATTTCGCGAGACCTTGGTTCAGCTGAACCAGTAACCAAGTTAAGTTACCGCAATTTCGCGAGGGCTTGGCTCAGCTGAACCAGTCGATTAAGTTACCTTATCTTCTAAGACTTTGGTTCAACTGAACCAGTCACCAGATTAAGTTACCGCAATTTCACGAGACCTTAGTTCAGCTAAACCAGTCACCAGATTAAGTTACCGCTATTTCGCAAGACCTTGGTTCAACTGAACCAGTCACCAGATTAAGTTACCGCAATTTCACGAGACCTTAGTTCAGCTTAACCAGTAACCAGGTTAAGTTACCGCAATTTCGCAAGGAGTTGGTTCAGCTGAACCTAGTGAGGGAAACGAGACCAGTTACCATGGCTTCGTAAAACCTTGAATTTGCCGAAACAAGTGCATGGGTATGTTAATAAACCAGGCAGTTACATCGATTTCACGAGGCTTAGGTACTTCTGAGCCAAGTGAACATACAATTAACCAGGGCAAATTACCACGATTTCGCAAAGCCTTGGTTCAGCTGAACCAGTAACCAGGTTAAGTTATCGCAATTTCGCAAGACCTTGTTGCAGCTGAACCAGTAACCAAGTTAAGTTACCGCAATTTCGCGAGGGCTCGGTTCAGCTGAACCAGATATCAGATTAAGTTACTGCTATTTCGCAAGACCTTGATTCAGCTGAACCAATCACCAGATTAAGTTACCGCAATTTCACGAGGCCTTAGTTCAGCTGAACCTGTAACCAGGTAAAGTTACCGCAATTTCGTGAGGGCTTGGTTCAGCTAAACCAGTTACCAGATTAAGTTACCGCAATTTCGCAAGACCTTGGTTCAACTGAACCAGTCACCAGATTAAGTTACCGCAATTTCACGAGACCTTGGTTCAGGTGAACCAGTAACAAGGTTAAGTTACCGCAATTTCGCAAGAACATGGTTACTGGTTCAGCTGAACCAAGGTCTTGCAAAATTGCGGTAACTTAACTGGTTATTGGTTCAGCTGAACCGAGGTCTTGCGAAATTGTGGTAACTTAATCTGGTGACTGGTTCAGCTCAACCTATAACCAGATTAAGTTATCGCAATTTCGCGAGGGCTTTGTTTAGCTGAACCAGTCACCAGATTAAGTTACCGCAATTTCGCGTGGGCTTGTTCAGCTGAGCCAGTCACCACATTAAGTTACTGCAATTTCGCAAGACCTTGGTTCAGCTGAACCAGTAACCAGGTTAAGTTACCGCAATTTCGCGAGGATTTGGTTCAGCTGAACCAGTAACCAGGTTAAGTTACCAGAATTTCGTGAGGGCTTGGTTCAGCTGAACCAGTAACCAGGTTAAGTTACCGCGATTTCGTGAGGGCTTGGTTCAGCTAAACCAGGTACCTGATTAAGTTACCGCAATTTCACAAGACCTTGGTTCAGCTGAACCAGTCACCAGATTAAGTTACCGCAATTTCACGAGACCTTGGTTCAGATGAACCAGTAACCAGGTTAAGTTACCGCGATTTCGTGAGGGCTTGGTTCAGCTAAACCAGGTACCTGATTAAGTTACCGCAATTTCACAAGACCTTGGTTCAGCTGAACCAGTCACCAGATTAAGTTACCGCAATTTCGCAAGACCTTGGTTCAGCTGAACCAGTAACCAGGTTAAGTTACCGCAATTTCGCGAGGATTTGGTTCAGCTGAACCAGTAACCAGGTTAAGTTACCGCAATTTCACGAGACCTTGTTTCAGCTGAACCAGTAACCAGGTTAAGTTACCGCGATTTCGTGAGGGCTTGGTTCAGCTAAACCAGGTACCTGATTAAGTTACCGCAATTTCACAAGACCTTGGTTCAGCTGAACCAGTCACCAGATTAAGTTACCGCAATTTCACGAGACCTTGGTTCAGATGAACCAGTAACCAGGTTAAGTTACCGCAATTTCGCGAGGGCTTTGTTCAGCTGAACCAGTCACCAGATTAAGTTACCGCAATTTCGCGAGGGCTTGGTTCAGGTGAGCAAGTCACCAGATTAAGTTTCCGCAATTTTGCGAGACCTTGGTTCAGCTGAACCAGTAACCAGGTTAAGTTACCGCAATTTTGCGAGGACTTGGTTCAGCTGAACCAGTAACCAGGTTAAGTTACCACAATTTCGCAAAAACTTGGTTCAGCTGAACCAATAACCAGGTTAAGTTACCGTAATTTCGTGAGGGCTTGGTTCAGCTGAACCTAGTGAATGAAATGAGACCATTTACCACGGCTTCGTAAAACCTTAAATTTGCTGAAACAAGTGCCTGGGTGTGTCAATAAACCAGGCAGTTACGTCGATTTCGCGAGGCTTAGGTACTTCTGAATCAAGTGAACATACAATTAACCAGGGCAAATTACCACGATTTAGCAAAGGTTTGGTTCAGCTGAACCAGTAACCAGGTTAAATTACCAGAATTTCGCGAGGTGTTGGTTCAACTGAACCAGTCATCAGATTAAGTTACGCAATTTCGCAAGACTTTCGTTCAGGTGAACCAGTAACCAGGTTAAGTTATCGCAATTTTGCAAGGCCTTGGTTCAGCTGAACCAGTAACCAGGTGAAGTTACCGCAATTTCGCGAGGACTTGGTTTAGCTGAACCAATAACCAGGTTAAGTTACCGCAATTTCGCGAGGGCTTGGTGCAGCTGAACCTAGTGAGTGAAACGGAACCAGATACCACGGCTTTGTAAACCCTTGGATTTGCTGAAACAAGTGCATGGGTATGTTAATAAACCAAACAATCAATTTCGCGATGCTTATGTACTTCCGAGCCAAGTGACCATACAATTAACCACGATTTCGCAAAGCCTTGGTTCAGCTGAACAACTAACCAGGTTAAGTTACCGCAATTTCGCGAGGGCCTGGTTCAGCTGAACCTAGTGTGTGAAACGGGACTAGTTACCACGGCTTCGTAAAACCTTGAATTTGCTGAAACAAGTGCATGGGTATGTTAATAAACCAAACAGTTACATCAATTTCGGGATGCTAATGTACTTCCGAGCCAAGTGAACATACAATTAACCACGATTTCGCAAAGCCTTGGTTCAGCTGAACAACTAACCAGGTTAAGTTACCGCAATTTCGCGAGGGCCTGGTTCAGCTGAACCAATAACCAGGTTAAGTTACCGCAATTTCGCGAGGTCTTGGTTCAGCTGAACCAGCCATCAGATTAAGTTACTGCTTTTTTGCGCGGATAGAAAAAGTACGCGGCAAGAAAAAGTACGCGGCAAGAAAAAGTACGCGGCAGGAAAAAGTACGCGGCCAGAAAAAGTGCGCGGCAAGAAAAAGTACGCGCCAAGAAAAAGTACGCGGCAGGAAAAAGTACGCGGCGGAAGCTAGATACTTGGCACGCGGTACAGACGCTAGCCCTTGGAAGGAAATATGGAAGAAAATAAACAAACTGATTGGCCCTTGTGGAAAGGAGCCTTGGAGCTTGACTAGGCGGAGAGCCTTTGAGGGGCCTCAATCGGTACGCGGATAGAAAAAGTACGCGGCGGAAGCTAGTTACTTGGAACGCGGCACAGACGCTAGCCCTTGGAAGGAAATATGGAAGAAAATAAACCTTGGTTCAGCAGAACCAGTAACCAGGTTAAGTTATCGCAATTTTGCGAGGCCTTGGTTCAGCTGAACCAGTAACCAGGTGAAGTTACCGCAATTTCGAGAGGCCTTGGTTTAGCTGAACAACTAACCAGGTTAAGTTACCGCAATTTCGCGAGGTCTTGGTTCAGCTGAACCAGCCATCAGATTAAGTTACTGCTATTTCGCAAGACCTTGGTTCAGCTGAAGCAATCACCAGATTAAGTTATCGCAATTTCACGAGACCTTGGTTCAGCTGAACCAGTAACCAGGTTAAGTTACCGCGATTTCGTGAGGGCTTGGTTAAGCTAAACCAGTTACCAGATTAAGTTACCGCAATTTCGCAAGACCTTGGTTCAGCTGAACCAGTCACCAGATTAAGTTACCGCAATTTCACGAGACCTTGGTTCAGATGAACCAGTCACCAGGTTAAGTTACCGCAATTTCGCGAGGGCTTTGTTCAGCTGAACCAGTCACCAGATTAAGTTACCGCAATTTCGCGAGGGCTTGGTTCAGCTGAGCAAGTCACCAGATTAAGTTACTGCAATTTCGCAAGACCTTGGTTTAGCTGAACCAATAACCAGGTTAAGTTACCGCAATTTCGAGGGGCTCTGTTCAGCTGAACCTAGTGAGTGAAACGTAAAACCTTGCATTTGCTGAAACAAGTGCATGGGTATGTTAATAAACCAGGCAGTTACATTGGTTTCGTGAGACTTAGGTACTTCTGAGGCAAGTGAACGTACAATTAACCAGGGCAAATTACCACGATTTCGCAAACAATTGGTTCAGCTAAACCACTAAACCAGGTTAAGTTATCGCAATTTCGCGACGGCCTGGTTCAGCTGAACCAGTCATCAGATTAAGTTACCGCAATTTCGCGAGGGCCTGGTTCAGGTGAACCAGTCACCAGATTAAGTTTCCGCAATTTTGCGAGACCTTGGTTCACCTGAACCAGTAACCAGGTTAAGTTACCGCAATTTTGCGAGGACTTGGTTCAGCTGAACCAGTAACCAGGTTAAGTTACCACAATTTCGCAAAAACTTGGTTCAGCTGAACCAATAACCAGGTTAAGTTACCGTAATTTCGTGAGGGCTTGGTTCAGCTGAGCAAGTCACCAGATTAAGTTACTGCAATTTCGCAAGACCTTGGTTTAGCTGAATCAATAACCAGGTTAAGTTACCGCAATTTCGCGAGGCTCTGTTCAGCTGAACCTAGTGAGTGAAACGTAAAACCTTGCATTTGCTGAAACAAGTGCATGGGTATGTTAATAAACCAGGCAGTTACATCGGTTTCGTGAGACTTAGGTACTTCTGAGGCAAGTGAACGTACAATTAACCAGGGCAAATTACCACGATTTCGCAAACAATTGGTTCAGCTAAACCACTAAACCAGGTTAAGTTATCGCAATTTCGCGACGGCCTGGTTCAGCTGAACCAGTCATCAGATTAAGTTACCGCAATTTCGTGAGGACTTGGTTCAGCTGAACCAGTAACCAGGTTAAGTTACCACAATTTCGCGAAAACTTGGTTCAGCTGAACCAATAACCAGGTTAAGTTACCGTAGTTTCGTGAGGGCTTGGTTCAGCTGAACCTAGTGAGTGAAATGAGACCATTTACCACGGCTTCGTAAAACCTTGAATTTGCTGAAACAAGTGCCTGGGTGTGTTAATAAACCAGGCAGTTACGTCGATTTCGCGAGGCTTAGCTACTTCTGAATCAAGCGAACATACAATTAACCAGGGCAAATTACCACGATTTCGCAAAGGTTTGGTTCAGCTGAACCAGTAACCAGGTAAATTACCAGAATTTCGCGAGGTGTTGGTTCAACTGAACCAGTCATCAGATTAAGTTACGCAATTTCGCAAGACTTTCGTTCAGCTGAACCAGTAACCAGGTTAAGTTATCGCAATTTTGCAAGGCCTTGGTTCAGCTGAACCAGTAACAAGGTGAAGTTACCGCAATTTCGCGAGGCCTTGGTTTAGCTGAACAACTAACCAGGTTAAGTTACCGCAATTTCGCGAGGGCTTGGTTCAGCTGAACCTAATGAGTGAAACGGGACTAGTTACCACGGCTTCGTAAAACCTTGAATTTGCTGAAACAAGTGCATGGGTATGTTAATAAACCAAACAGTTACATCAATTTCGCGATGCTTATGTACTTCCGAGCCAAGTGAACATACAATTAACCACGATTTCGCAAAGCCTTGGTTCAGCTGAACAACTAACCAGGTTAAGTTACCGCAATTTCGCGAGGTCTTGGTTCAGCTGAACCATCCATCAGATTAAGTTACTGCTATTTTGCGCGGATAGAAAAAGTACGCGGCAAGAAAAAGTACGCGGCAAGAGAAAGTACGCGGCAGGAAAAAGTACGCGGCAGGAAAAAGTACGCGGCGGAAGCTAGATACTTGGCACGCGGCACAGACGCTAGCCCTTGGAAGGAAATATGGAAGAAAATAAACAAACTGATTGGCCCTTGTGGAAAGGAGCCTTGGAGCTTGACTAGGCGGAGAGCCTTTGAGGGGCTTCACTCGGTGTGCGGATAGAAAAAGTACGCGGCGGAAGCTAGTTACTTGGAACGCGGCACAGACGCTAGCCCTTGGAAGGAAATATGGAAGAAAATAAACCTTGGTTCAGCAGAACCAGTACCCAGGTTAAGTTACCGCAATTTCACGAGGCCTTGGTTCAGCTGAACCAACAACCAGGTTAAGTTACCGCAATTTCGCGAGGGCTTTGTTCAGCTGAACCTGGTGAGTGAAACGGGACAAGTTACCACGGCTTCGTAAAACCTTTAATTTGCTGAAACAAGTGCATGGGTATGTTAATAAACCAGGCAGTTACATCGATTTATCGAGGCTTAGGTACTTATGAGGAAAGTGCACATACAAATTAACAATGGCAAATTACCACGATTTGGCAAAGCCTTGGTTCAGCTGAAGCAGTCACCAGATTAGGTTATCGCAATTTCGCAAGACCCTGGCTCAGCTAAACCAGGAACCAGGTTGAGTTATCGCGATTTTGCGAGGGCTTGGTTCAACTGCACCATTCACCAGATTAAGTTACCGCAATTTCAAAACACCTTGGTTCAGCTGAACCTGTCACCAGATTATGTTACCGCAATTTCGCGAGAACTTGGTTCAGCTGAACCAATAACCAGGTTAAGTTACCGCAATTTCGCGAGGGCTTGGTTCAGCTGAACCACTACCCAAGTTAAGGTACCGTAATTTCGCGAGGGCCTGGTTCAGCTGAACCAGTCACCAGATTAAGTTACCGCTATTTCGCGAGACCTTGGTTCAGCTGAACCAGTCACCAGATTAGGTTACCGCAATTTCGCAAGATCCTGGTTCAGCTGAACCAGTAACCAGGTTAGGTTATCGCGATTTTGCGAGGGCTTGGTTCAGCTGCACCATTCACCAGATTAAGTTACCGCAATTTCAAAACACCTTGGTTCACCTGAACCTGTCACCAGATTAAGTTACCGCAATTTCGCAAGACCCTGGTTCAGCTGAACCACTCACCAGATTAAGTTACCGCAATTTCGCGAGGGCTTGGTTCAGCTGAACCAGTCACCAGATTAAGTTACCGCTATTTCGCAAGACCCTGGTTCAGCTGAACCAGTAATCAGGTTAAGTTATCGCAATTTTGCGAGGGCTTGGTTCAACTGCACCATTCACCAGATTAAGTTACCGCTATTTCGGAAGGACTTGGTTCAGCTGAACCTAGTGAGGGAAACCAAACCATGTTAAGATACCGCAATTGCGCGAGGGCTTGGTTCATCTGAAGCAGTCACCAGATTAAGTTACCGCAATTTCGCAAGACCCTGGTTCAGCTGAACCAGTCACCAGATTAAGTTACCGCAATTTCGCGAGGGCTTGGTTCAGCTGAACCAGTCACCAGATTAAGTTACCGCTATTTCGGAAGGACTTGGTTCAGTTGAACCTAGTGAGGGAGACCAGACCAGTTACCACGGCTTCGTAAAACCTTAAATTTGCTGAAACAAGTGCATGGGTATGTTAATAAACGAGGCATTTACATCGATTTCGCGAGGCTTAGGTACTTCTGAGCCAAATGAACATACAATTAACCTGGGCAAATTACCACGATTTCGCAAAGCATTGGCTCAGCTGAACCAGTAACCAGGTTAAGTTATCACAATTTCGCAAGATCTTGGTTCAGCTGAACCAGTAACCAGGTTAAGTTACTGCAATTTCGCGAGGGCTTGGTTCAGCTGAACCTACTGAGTGAAACGGGGCCAGTTAGCACGGCTTAGTAAAACTTTGCATTTGCTGAAATAAGTGCATAGATATGTTAATAAGCCAGGCAGTTACCTCGATTTCGAGAGGCTTAGGTACTTGTGAGCAAAGTGAACATACAATTAACCAAGGTAAAGCGCGGCGCAGCCCCTGTGATGTGGGCGTGATCGACACTTCAGCATTCCTACGAGGCGCTTGAACCCTTTGGGGTCGGCTGTTTGAGTTAGGCTCAAAGATATAGGATTCGGTTTGCTTATCATAGGAAGCTACAGTTAGGCAAAAAGGGAATCCGTAGACAAAGCTTGTCCCAAGCTTAGGCGAATTTATTAGTTTTTGATAGCAAACGCAGATGAGAAATTGAAAATAATTAAAATCATCTGAATTACAATCGTTATTAGTAATACAAGCAATAAAACTCATAGACCGGTAGGACAATTTTCCATTAAACTTGATTCATATTTGTCTCAGATATTTTGTGGTATATTCGTGAAATGACAACATAAACGATTATAGATACACATATTTTTAGTTAGATCAATAAAATAAATAGACTAATTCAAATTTAAGCGCGGCCAAAATATATAATCATAAATTTTAATTTGCCAAGAACAACAAGGTTTACTTCAGTTCCGTTGAACCGCCATAGTTGGGACCTTAATGCCCGGTTTAAAAAGCAAATCTTGAGTTTAGCCAGGAACAAACTTCTACACAATAAAACTTACACAACTTTTTTTAATTGCTCTCACGGCAAGCCAAATTTTTTAAAGATACAGTTCCTATAAAATCCCTCTTACGACAAACCAAAATTTCTATTGTAAGATACAGTACCTTAAATTGTCCTTGCGACAAAGCAAAATTTTTGTTCTAAAGATAAAGTACCTTTGAAAACACCCTTACGGCAAACCAAAATTTTTGTTCTAAAGATATACTACTTTGAAAGATTTTTGTTCTAAAGATAAAGTATCTCTGCAGTTACGACAAACCAAAAATGTTTTAAAGATACTCTGCTTTGAAATTGCCCTCACGATAAACTAAAATTTTTCTTTTAAAGATAATTTGTGGGTAGTTTGATTGATAGCCTGTGCCATTTAATAATTCACAATGTCAATTGATCACGTTGATCTTTCGATTCTTACTAAAACCTAGCTATCACATGAAGAGCCATATACTTAAGCTGGTATACACCATAATTCCTACGCTTTTATATATGTAATGTGGTCGTCTGATTGAACAGGTGTTAACGGCCTGCTGTTCAATAGAGAGGTCGTGTTTCAACCTGTTAGGCTTTTCAGCCTAGTTTTATGGAGACTTCCACAGCATATGGGTTATTAGGCTTGTCAGCCTAGTTTTATGGAGGCTTTCACAGCCTATGGGTTATTAGGCTTTTCAGCCTACTTTAAAGCTGGTCGGTTCACCCTGAACGATGCGAGACTTTTCAGTCTTTGAAATAAGGCGTTTCGGCCTGACTAGGCAATCTCAGCCTTCCAAGAAAGGGCTTGCACAACCTGTGATTTTGAGGCTTGTACAGCCTGCGTCAGTGAAAGGCTTTTCCAGCCTATTGCAACCGAGGCTTGTTCAGCCTAAGAAGAAAAGCTGAGCAAAAATAACATTACGTTCCACACTTCAAAATTTAATGACTCTTGTAACCGACAACACTACTGCTTCAACTGAGCTCAAGAACTACAACGATACAACTTATATATAGCTCGTCTTTAAATGCCAAGCCTAATGAATCAAATTGGTCACGTTGATCTTTCAATTCTTGCTAAAACCTAGCTATCACATGAAGATCCATATACTTAAGCTGGTATACGCTATAATTCCTACGCTTTTATATACGTTCTACAACTTGCGAGTAACTGTATCATAAAAAGTTTACGTATTACTGAAAAAATAACCGGTTCTTTGCCGAAGTAGAAGCAACTTTGTGCATCTTTAAAAAGAAAAATCTCCTAAGCACCTCTAAAATCAAATGTCCTACCGCTACATTGCATTTGCACATTTTCTATTTAGACCCATAGCTGTAGCAAAACTTTTCCGGTACGTACATTAACAAAGCAAAATAAACAATTCTTTCTACGTAGCATCAAATCAGAGCAAAATAAATCTGCCAAATAGCACAACTTTAACATACAAATGTCATATTACACATAAATATCCAGACAAGATTTTATACGCAGGCATACTGATTTTAGTTTTATACATATCAGTAATGCCCATATTCCAACGAGTTTTATTGGTCATCTATTTATATAAAAGCAACTGGATCGAAAATTTTGATAATTCAAATGGATTTTCGCACATCTTAACATGATCATGTCCAACATGTCATTTGTTAATCTGACAATCATGTCCAACATGTGATGAACATTTCCCTTATTTAGTACATGAAATAATAGATAGGCTGGTACAGAAAGAACAAAATGGATGTACCAATTTTTTGCTGGTTTTTTGTTACAGAACTTATCAGAAGCAAATATTTCACAGACAACTAAAAACAATATAAACGAAAATGAAAAGTTTTAAGCCTAACAATGTCCCCTAAAATTATTGTCTGTAGCAAGTATGGAATTGATTCGGGAATTTTCTGAGTTGCTGTAATTTATTGTAAGTTTTCATGCTGTGACTTACTCTGTGTTTGGGGCAGCTAAAATTATGGATTATGCAGCATTTTCCAAGTACTTACTGGTACTCTAAGCTTTAAATTTGAATTAAATACCAATACGGCTTTAATAGATTTAGCAATATTCTACCATGCACATTAAAAATTTTCAAATTGTTTTGCAAATTTAAAAAACGGGTAAAGCCCTAAGTTTAGCTGACGGGCATAAGCTACGGTTTTTAAGTAAGCCTTTACGCTAAGCCAACGACTAAATGGTGGGAAGCTGTCCCGAACCCTTGCACAAAACTGATGTTTTCAAAGATGTAAATCTTACTCCAGTCAGCTTGATATGGATTCATACAATTACGAAAACGATATGTATGCATATCATATACATGGGAACATACAGCTAATTAGTAGGCTAAAAGCAAACATTTTCAGAGTTAAATGTGTAACACAAGGTTATGGTCAAGTTTGATTTTTCTATAATACGTAAAATTTTTAGCTCACTTTTTATCACTAGGACGCTTAATAATGAATAAGGTTTAATGTTTTGCTCCAAATTAGTCTCATAAATTCAATCCTCTATTAATAACTAGGGCATTTAATAATAAATCAAGCTTAGTTTCAACTTAACCTCTGAAATTCTGCCCTGCATCATTTATAAATAAAAATTTACGTTTTAAAATTCATAAAATGTAAGGATATTTTTAGCATCGGAGGAGATATGCAATTTTGGTCTAGCAGTTACTGCATGCTCGAACATTTCCAGTTGTATGGCTTAACTTTAGTAAAGTAAATTCTATATCGTACACAAAAGATCAAGAAATAGAGGAAATTAGTCTTTTATATGAAAAACGTAATTTGAATTTCCTATTCATATTACGTATTGCTCATATCTATCAAAAAACAATTATTAACCTCCATATTCAGAAATGTAACTATAGTGGCGTAATCTCGTTAATCTTTGCTTCTGACTGGTGAGCACAATCGATATAATGTGCTAAAATTATGAAATGTGGCATTACTAAACATTGAAATTGCGGCGACTCTCATTTATACCATAGCACAAACAATAACAGAAAAATTTGAACAGAATTCACATAATTGCAGATACATTAACTCAGCAGCTGTTTTCGAGCGTGAATGTTCCCAAACCTCACTCGGATGCGAACACTAAGTGAGGCACTGATCCGTTGTAGCAGAATATCAGCGTTGTCGCATTCTAAAATACGTAATATATACTTAGCAAAAAAGTCTGACATTTGATATTGTCCTTCGATGCGTATTGTTATAAAATCATTAATTTTTTTAATTATCCATGATACTTTTTGCTAGTGAAACCAACTAAATTCCAATAAATGTTATGCTCGTACTTTAACTTTAACCTACAAAATTTGAAATCATAAACATTTCCAATTTAATTCATGCCAACGTCTGAGATATAGAACACTTTAGATATCTGGTATGGCCTACATATTTTTATTGATTTTAATGCGAGGTCAGATATAATTCGCTATTGTGAACGATACAAGCTATTTGATCAGTAAAAATGTACTATATTGTTCTAATTGTTCAAAAATAGAGCAGCATTACTTTTTCTCAAGCGACAAATAATAAATGTGAATACATCAACAATCACACCGTGAAGGTGCTAATTAAAGGTGAACTGCGATACAAATGCTTCAATAAATCCACTTGCTGTCATTCGGCAGGTGGCAAACACGCTATGGTATTACACAAAATGCCTTAGTTCAATTGTTTTCTGGGGCACTTAAGTGAAATTGCAACGACACACAATCCATAGCAATATATTATGGAAAGCAATTATAGGTTAGAAAACCAACAAATTAATATGTCTTCGTTAAGGTTGTAACTATTCGACTTTAAATTAATGAAAGACGTTTTCCAATAAAATTTGTTCTTCCACTTTTAAATCGAAACAGTGAAATATGTTTCTCCCAAATTTTTCGAAATTCTCTGACAAACTTTAATTATCATGACAAGATTTAGACGTTTTAATTAAATAGCATTTTATGGGCGGATTCTACTGTTGGAAACTACAACTTACAGTTTTATTCCTTTTTTAACCCGGTCCAGGATTTTTCCGAGTTCATTACACCGTTCCAGATTTGGCAATTTGGATTCATTTGCAATCTGCCACCATTCCATTCCGCAGCCCCAGAACTCGTCCTTTGATGCTTCTACGAAACGACCTGTTTGAAGCCGAGTATCTAGCAGTACATTAGTATATTAGCGGCATTGTGCGAATTTTGCCGTAACTGCTTCCTGCAATAATTTTTCGCCTTAAAAATGCGTGTTTATATTACAATATAGATTAAAGTATAAAAATGCTTATTATATTTAGAGTTTGCACATGTTTTCAATGTTGAAAACAATGATGTGCGGCCTATGTATAAAACAGTAATTAGTAATGCAGGGTGATACTGTAATCATACATATTTTGAAAGTATAATATATTAAATGGTGTACCAATAATATATGAAATAATGCCAGAACAAGTGCTGTTGTAAACCATACCGACTTGTTATGCTGCCAGTTGCTACTATCGCATCGCAAGACGTTCTGCTATATGACTAGACAACACACAACTTTAAAATTTGACGATTGCAGTTCCCGTGAAAATTACTGAAAATATTCTCAACTTTGTTTGTCAGGAAATGCTAACTCTGATATGTGCTGCCGCAAAAAATCGTTTCAAAACACTAACATCATTCTTTTGGCATGAAATTATATGATAATAATTCTACACAGACACAATTTAGCAATTGAGGTACGAAACAACTGCCTCAAGAGTCCGCAATACCGAAGCAGTGTTAAAGCAAAGGTTCCCGTTGGCATAGGGGATTACGTCACTAAAGTGCCGGATCCACCAAACTATCTAATCCTTCCTGAGGCCTCGGAGCTGCATTCGTTCTCGCCGAAGGTGTGTGGAATTTTAGAAATTATGAGGAAACACCATGGAAAGCAATCCGGAGCATCGAAAAACTTTTTGATTACGCCTGCTGCGCTCCCTCACTCCAAACACTCCGAAACCATCTACCTCCCTGAGCCTTTTAGCCCTGGATCACCTATAGCTTAAAAATTAACTTGTTGCCATCTGGATATTTACTAAATATTGTTCGTCAACTACGAAACATCCCCAAGCTAAAGCTGAAGATTTGTCATTTCAGCTGCCGCGTAATGAAAATATGTTACCTAGGTGCGATAATTTAATACAACAAAACAAAAACAAACAAACGGCAGGCAAGAAGACGTGTTAAAACATACTTGCATAACCGATATTTTTGTCGATGAAATCCAATACTTGCTTGTGAGGTATTTCGTTGCTGATTTCATCTCACTTGGAACTTTAAGTGAAAGAACGGCTGTTGCAATTTGTTGTTGTCCACAAATTAATGCCTTCTGCCAACAATAATATTGTTCCACGCTATTGAAAACTCTTCCATGAAGTTGAAAACGGCACGGATAATAGTTGCTAAATATTGAATGTTTGGAAAAAAATACAAATAATCTGTAGTTGTTGAACTTTTTAACAATGATGGGGCATGTGTTTCTTGGCGCCCGCCAAAAATACAGTTGTTCGTGAAACAACGATAGGAACTGAGTTCTATTGTCCCATGTGTCGAATCCATTAAGAGTGTCGAATTGTAATTGAAATGTCTTGTGCACACTTTGAATATTCATGCATCCATGTAGGCCGGCTATGCGGCGTCTTCGTCGTTGCGAAGCATGCCGATGCCGATGAAATTGAGATGCAATCT
>JASANE010025852.1:0-26474 GCA_030248225.1 Trileptium ribeirensis
TGTGAATTCCGATAGCCGTCATAAAAATTCACATCCAATTTCTACCGCGACAATGCAAAATAAAATAAGCATATGGATATGACGCGCTACGCCCTATAGTGTGAATATAGCCCGCAGTTACACAAGTGACACGTTTTGTTGAAATTTGGATTTTTGTAGAGTTTATATACTGATACCATTTGTAATATAGCTACAGTTTAGTCGTACTGTGACTGCAGAGGGATAACGGTTAATAAGAGAAACAGCGTTTGAGCGACGGCTTGTGCCCGTATATATACAATGTATAGCGCAACGATAAGCTGGCATGCTTGTGAATTGTAGTAATAATAGACGCCAGTTGCAATCACTGTAATTAATAGTAAAAGAAAATAACAGCTTGAGATCGCATAATCAACTTTGAATCATTATATAAACGGTGCCTTTTTGATATGGTTGCTAGCTGCTGCTAAGCATCAAACATACAATTATTTGCGCCAATTCGACTGAATGCTAATATTGTTGGAAAAATTAAAGCGTAATGTAATAACTTAATTAAAACAAAACTTGGAATGAATGATTGTATAGTATCAATAATATTAATTCGTACGATAAATCATATTGCAATAATATTATGACAGATCAACATTGTCCACCTTCATAAGCCCTTCATTGCCTTGTTAAACACATGTGCTTAGTATATATGTTACTATATTTCATAATCGGATTCATTAGCAGCACGCTTCATCACATAACAGGGTATGAGAGTTTCTAAAGGTCAGGCACCTCGCTGTATCCTTCTCCAGGCACAGTGTAAACCCCGACATTCTGCGACCTCCATGATAATATTTTGGTTGTAGCTCATAAGGCTTTGAAGACAGGAAGATTTGAACGGCCCGGTAAAATGTAAAGTCAGTGGAGTTTGGATCATCATTCCTGCTTTGGTAGCCACGACGGGGCTGTTCTTTGGTTGACTGCTCCTTTAAGTCCCGTATCGACGTCTCTTGTTTGGAGGCGTTGGTTTGTAAATACCGTCTGTGAAGTTGGACATGAAAGCTGTGTGATAAAGTTACTTTTAAACTTGACGTTCCAGCTCATCATAGGATCTGTCATTGTGCGGCACACTATCGAATGCGTCATAACCTATTAACGTAACGATGTAATCGTAAAATAGCGCCAGCGTACCGTCATGATAATAATAGCATCACTAAGCGAAGCAAGAGCGTTTTCCTCGGAGAAAGAAAAACTAAACATCAATCATCAAATGACTTGGTAATACGCGGATTTTCTTTTGTTTGAAAGGCCTAACATCCTCGTAAAGAAGTTATGACTTTCAAAATTTGTTTAAGCTAATTCGTAATTCATAATTCGTATAAGCGTGTTAGCCTATTGGTCTTTCAAACAAAAATTGCATATTTTTTAATAAATATCATTGAAGCTCCTTTAGTGTTGACCGCTGCTAAAATTTGAACTTTGGACTTGAAACTGTATACAACTTCGCTATTATCTATTACGCATATTTATAATATTATTACTAATTAGTAGTAAAGGAAATTTATCGCTTTAATAAGCGGTTGTTTTCTCCGGATATTTATGTGTACCTTGCACTAAGCCTATTTTAGCAAACAGCATTTATTGTGAACACCATTTCACGATATAGTTAACACTAATTTATTCAGAATAAAACGGAAATTTCGGATTTTTTTGGCGTACTGGGACCTCCATGGAGTGCCAGGAATCGCCCGAGCACGACTATAAACCACAGAAGCGGGATTGGCAAAGGTTGTCAGGTTAAGTCCAAGCAATACGGGTCTAAACACCTAATTTTCAATAGAAAGTGGAAGTTTGTTGTATGTGACGCTGGTGATTTGAATTTTTAAATTTTCATGAAAATACGCACAGTAGCAGGGCACCGTTTTTAAAATATAATCCTTGAAATCTCTAGATATAAGGTATATAAAAGTTTTTTTATGCAAACGACATATTCCTCAAAACATCCCGATGCTGATTTTCAAATATATCCTGATTGGTGCGTGAGATATTTGACACAAAGTACATTAACGCATATAATTGCTATGGTGCTGCATAATATAATACGATTTAGTGCATTAACTTACGTAATTCGTTGCGTAGCGCACGTTTCTGGGTGAGCATTCGATCGCGGTGTGAGGAACATTAAGCATCCGAGCAACAGTGTCGTCTTAGCTTAGTGGTCAGCCAGTGCAACTCTAACGCAAACTGTTCTCGTGGGGCAACAGTTTGTTCAACCAGCCCTATGATTATATTGGTGATTTTCTATTGCAGTCCAACTGTAAAGGTGCTTTTACTTGGCCCTTAGCCCAGTGGAGTGGCGCTTGGAATTTAGGTAACGCCTATACTCGGGTTTCCTCCTAAATAGGCACGGCATAACGCTTTTTATTTTTGGTGCGCAAAGAATGCGCAGGTGTCCTGCTTGACTTTACGGAATAGCGTGAAAGAGGATCCAATGTACGGAGGGAACTGTGAACTGCGACACAAATTGGTGCTCCTGTTTCCAGTATTGTATTAATTAGTTGTATTAGTTCTCGGAAGAAAAATTGTGAACAGTGGCAATAAGTCTTATTAGGGGCGGTAGGTTGTAATGTTGTCGAAATTGTCGAAATGCAAATAGATTTATTATGAAGTAATGGGGTAAACTGACTAAAATAAAACCAGCGTGGTGAAAAACACCAACATATCATGTTAAGATAGCACATTTATCAGCGCCACTCGTACAATGCAGGTCTTTAGTGTTTTAAACTGCTCTGTAAAATCACAACATGCAACACCAAAACTCGATTTCAAAAAATATGGATAATCTAAACATCATAATGAAAATTAGATAAGCAAAAATTTGCTAATTCTCACAAACAGCGGTAACCTCCAAAAAATACCAAATTTCATACGGTTTTATTTTTATAAATCATTCACAGCGAAAATTCACTAGATTTTGACTCACACCCCTTAGCTTTTTTGGCTAGGAACGCTGCTGCTGTCACCGTGGTTATAAAACGTTTCGTAGAACTGCGATAAATAGTACCCTAGACCACTGTGGTACATATTTAGCTTCTGTGAGTTGCGTGAAGCAAAGGCCGCTATGCCGTAATGACGTTCTTGTTGCTTCAGTAATAGAATCTTGTTTGGCGAATACCCTTAAACGTTATGCTCACTTAAGTTCAATAAATCATCAGCCTCGCCATATTTGCACCAGTTTGGTTTCAACTCTGCGTGTTTAAAGGTAAAACCATCGTGATTGCTTCAATAAACACCAGTGGATAATAAGGATACATAATGAAAACGTTGATCATGTTTATATAAGCCTTGACTACTTTCCCTGTGCCCGGTGGACAAGCCACATTTACCTTCAGAAAACTAGCGAGTACTTTTTTAGTAAAAGGTAACCCTGCTGTTGCTATACCGATATATATGCTGGTAGTTCTACTGTCTTTACTGAGACACGCGTCACATTTTAACATCGACCTAGCATCTAAATCTAAATATCTAAAGCAACTGTGAGAAGGGTATTTTCCTTACCAATACACAGCACCATGTTATGGTAAATCATAAGCTGAAGGTGGCCCAAAACTTCATTCTGCATTTGAAATGTGATCCGGTATTTGCATTTGTTGCAAAATGACTAGTAATACTCAAACGATCAAATGAAGTATTTTCGTCTTCCTCACCTAAGGCGAATATGCATATAAACTAAAAGTGGACGCCTAAAGCCAAAACATGTTTATCTAACGACAAAAACCTCTCCCCAACAGGGCACATGAAAATATATGTGCAACAAGTGTCATTTCGATCTCTTGAATAGTTTTTTCCAGGTCTTTGCCGGTAAATTTTGTAACTTGTACATGCCGATAAATGTACTAATATCGGGATTATCCGACGATGTGCGCGTGATATCCGATTTGAATAATCAGGGTATCCTGATATACTTGGTCATCTTTAGTAAATATCAAACGTTTGTAACGTTTTTTGTTGAATGTTTAAGTAATATTGTCTTTTTGTCTGTAGGATTCAACCCAGTTCCTACGTAGCTCGGTTATAAAATGTATGAAGTTAATGTGACTACTAGACTGACTATCTTACCGTTATTTTTCAACTAAAACAATAATATATGGGCAAAAGTTCTTATTAACTGATTTTAACGAGATAAATCAGCACAGTGACTGCCTCTAAATTTTGAAGGCAGTGTTCAGCAGGAATAGTATGATCATTTCAAGCAGTCCCATTCATGGATGGAATGTTTACAGAAGTAGTTTTTCAATTGTTAGCAATGGCATCTTTTTTAAAAATTACGCGGGGAAAATTATTGAAAATATTAATCATAAAATTTTAAATATGTGATAAGAAATATATCATGACAAAATTCTTTAAAAATTGAAAGCATTTTTAGTCCGTTTTTTAGTATATCAGTATTACCTATGCAGTGTATATTCAAATTTATGTTGTCAGCTCTATGAGTGTATATCTATGATTCAGTTTCTTTTTTAGTGGACTTATTATATACAGGCGTAAAAGTAATATCTCAACAAAGATGTGGTGTTAAATTTATTAACAAATATTTATCATAAGATTTTCCGGTATTATTTCACTCTCAGATGGTTCATTATTTATACATTAATGGGTCACGAATTTGCAACTTGCCGAAAAGTGTTGCGTGACGATATCCTCGTTATGCGAAAAATTCTTAAAAATAAGAGGTTTGGTGGGGACCACCTCTCAGTAATGCTTTTGCGGCGTGACCGCCGTATCAGTTGTTGACCTGGGATTTCAGATTGCAGTGTCTTGACGACGATTCCGGACGAATCTCAGAAAACAGGGCACGTATTACGTTGTTTCCAGCTGGTCATACAGATTCATGGTGTTACACCAGTAGGCGCTTGGCCATAGTCTATTTGTATTATACCTATGGGTTATGTCAGTATGTGACTCATACAGGAATTGCGTAAATTCGAACAAGATAGCTGGTATTATCAAGAAAATAATGCAGCGATAGCCAAGTATCTACTATGGTGGTGCTGGCTCTCAGGGAGCGCAGACACCCAAGCGTTTACCTGTATGTAAACCCTAGGTTTAGAAAAATACAACACCAAGTTTTATTATCAATGGTTTTTGTCTAAGCGGATAGAGCTTTGTGTCCCATGGCAGCGTATGGTTCCACGGAAGTATTGTTTTAGAAAATATACTCATTTAATGTTCAGCGCAGATTGGCCGCAAAAAAACACTGCTAGTTTAGCCGGAGACACTGGATGCCGTATTATCATGTCAGGATGATTTATCATGGAAATACAGGCGAGACCGGTAGGCAACCATCTGCTGTCCGGAAGTATCGCCAGAATTTTGAAAGACGAAGCCGATATTACTTCGCTGTTAATCAGGTTCGACTCAGAGGTATGCTTTGTATGCAATACATTATAGGTGTCAAGAAGGTTCCGGCAGCTCAAGGGGGTCTTAGGGAAGCAGGCCAGGGGTTAAATTTTAGAGATTTTCAAGGACTTGTGATTTTCCCCAATTTCGTTAAAAATTTCAGAATGGTTCCCTGAAGTCGATGTTCTGGTGATTTGTGTCAATTTTTTCAAAATGATCTAACAAGTTTGGCTTTTACATGTTCTCGTTAAATCTTAAGCAGATGTGTGCACACTGCCATTATCCGAAGATTTTTTAAAATTATTCTTTTTCTAACAAGCAGCATAGTCTCTTCAACAGCTGCGAGAACAATACCTGTCTGCTAGCAGCATTAATCGATGTCAGACATGGTGTAACTACGATGATGTAATAGTTTTTGTTTCATTGTACAGTTGTTGGAAATTGAGCACATATCTGTTTGGAGCGACTAGCCTAAACATCAGCGTCATGTTGGTAATCAACGTTGTGCTACAGTGATAAATCAGGCAAGCTTCAAATTTTTCAGTATGATTTTGCTGCTGCTTTGAACTGAGCTTTGATTTGCCGGTGTTGCCTGTTGTATCTCCGAGGATGTGAATGAAAAAACACAGACAACGGGACTTGAAGTACACGTTTATTAACACACAAGCACGGAAAACACGAATGGAGTTGCATGCAACAAACGTAACAAATGCACTGAAAGAAGTCATACGTTACTGTTTCGACATTAGCTTTTATCTACGCATGGAACATTCTCGAATATCTACTTCAAATGAACGTTCTGGAAGATTCTTCAATTGATGTCATAAAAGATTCTGGAAGGTTCTGGGAATGACGTTATGGAATGTTCTAGAAGTTTCTAGACTTTGCAAAATGTTCTGGAATGTTCGCTAATTGTCGATCGCCATAACACCTCCCCACCTAGCCTGACATTCGTGGTTAAAGCTAAAGTCTTTGAATAAGTTTTTCGAGTGCGATTGGAGCGTCTTGGATTGTGGGGACCGTACTCCTGGACGGTGTTGTTTTTGATCTGAATGTCCCTAGCAACCGGAGTTGGACTGGAGCCGCTGCGGGGCGGAAGAGATAGAGAAACGGTGGGATTTGATCCAGGTTCGGTGCTCCGAGACATGGCTTGGTTGGAGTTGTTCCAGATGTCTTCTCCATGTTGGACCTTTTGGCTGGACTCGAACGTTAAAGGGGCGGGCTCCTTTTCGTTTGACGACAATTGCTGGAACCCAACGACCTTGATTTGCTCTTCTTGGTCCAAAGTATAGCGTGTAGACCGGATCTCCAACGTTGTACGACCGGATAATCTTTGATAGCCGACGCTGTGACTTTGTTGCCTCTCTGGATTGTCTTCCTTGTGCTCTGTGAGCAGGAGAGGGAAGCGGCGTATCAATCTTTGTCCGGATTTGGCGTGAATTCAATAGTTCACTTGGCGAGTATCCTGAGGAATTTGAATTGCGCGACCGAACTGTATCGAAGAACTTCTTGAAGGGCAATTCTCGGAGGAAGGATGTACTTCCGAAGTGCCTGTTTGAAAGTCTGTACCAGTCTTTCCGCCAACCCCGTTGGTAGCCGGATGGTAGGGAGCTCCTTTTAATGCAAGATCCATCCCACTTTCTTGACACCAGGCTTTGAATTCTTCAGACTGGAATGCTGTTGCATTATCGGTCACCAACGTGTGTGGATATCCGAAGTGAGCAAAATCTTACTCCAGGAGGTCAGTTGTAGCCTTGGCGGTCACAGCCAGGATGAATGCAAGGATACTTGGAGTAACTGTCTGTGAGCAGTAGCCAGTTGGAGCCCATAAAATTAATGGCGTGATCCATGTGAAGTTGGCTCCACGGTTTTTCAGGCAACATCAAAGGATGTACGGGAGGTTTTGCTGGTTTGTTTTGATGTTCTCCACATGGCACACAATGACGGCAGCTGGCCTCAATGTCTTCGTCAATGTTGGGCCAGTAGACGGACGTGCGAGCAAGACTCTTCATCCGATGCATCCCAAAGTGTCCAATATGTAACAGTTCCAGGACGCGACGTCGCATGAAGGTTGGAATCACAACTCTTTTTCCGTGAACCAGGCAACCGTTGCAGATGGATATTGATTCAGAAATTTGTCGGAAACTTTGCATATCCGAGCCTTCATCGCTTCTTTTTGGGGCCATGCTTCACGTATAAGCCTGAGCACCGTTGAAAGAACAGGGTCTTTCGCAGACTCTAGTACTAACGAACCTTGATTAGCCGGTGTCAACTTGTCTTCCACGTGTTGTATTGAAAAAACCATTTCGACATCGTCCTCGAACTCTTCCTCGTCGAAGGAGACGTCTTCGGACGATGGAAGGCGGTTGAGTGCGTCAGCATTTGCATGATCCTTGGTTTTGCGGAATTCAACACTGTAGTCGAACTGGTTTAACAGCAATTCCCATCGAGCTAGGCGACTTGCGGCCAAAAGTGGGACTTCTTTGGCCGGGCCAAAGAGCGCTTTGAGCGGTCGATGATCAGTTACCAGGATAAACCTTCTCCCATAAATGTACTGGTAAAACTTTTTCAGACCGAACACAATTGCCAACGCTTTTTTCTGGATTTGGCTGTAATTTCTCTGTGTATCGGTGAGCGTTTTAGAAACATTGAAGATGGGGCGTTCACTGCCGTCGGGATAGCGATTAAAAAAAAACCGCTCCAATTCCAACTTTTGACGCGTCACAAGCCAAACCCAGAGGTAGTTGGCTGTTGAAATGCACGAGGACATTTTCGGAGCAGAGCAAGTCCTTCAGTTTCTGGATTGCCGCTTTTTGGTCTTGCTCCCAAATCCATTTGGAATGCTTCTTTGTTAAAGCATACAGCGGCTCTGCGAGTGCCGATAAATTAGATAGCAAAAATTTAGCGTAGAATTGTACAGATCCAAGGAACGCTTTCAGGCTGGAGACGTCTGTTGGGGCTGGCATCTTGACGACATCATCCATTTTGGGGCCCTTGGCGATTCCTTCATGAGGGAGATAGTGGCCCAGATATATACTCCACAAAAGGTTGAGCGAATTGACATTTCTCTAGTAAGACCTTTGTCCTCGAGACGATTGAGCAAACGTCGTAAATTGTTAAAGTAGTCTTCGGCGTCCTTTCCGCTGACCAACAAATCGTCCAGGTAGACAACTACACAAGGTAAATCGTTGGTCAGTTGTTCCATGATTTGCTGAAAGTAGCCGGGAGCAGACTTGATCCCAAAAGGAAGACGCTTCTGTAGAAATCTTTTATGTGTACTAAGAGCCAGTCGTCGTTGACTGATTGGACCCAGCAAGATTTGGTTTAGGCATCAGCCAAGTCGATTTTGGTAAACCCGTATCCACCTCCGAGTTTTTGCATTAGATCCTACGGCAGAGGCAGAGGGTGTCGATGCTCTTCCAGTTGAGTGTTGACTGTAACGGAATAGTCGCCACAAACCCGCAACTTGAGTTTTTGTTGTCCTGGCAATAGCGTTTTCTTGATAGGTACCACGGGGGTTCCATAATCGCAAAATTGCGCGGGTTCCATAATCGCAAAATTGCGCGGGTTCCAAGACGCCTTTTTCTATCCCTTTTCTGTAGGCCTTTTCGAGGTCCGGCTTGAGGGCGCAAGGGACTGTGCGAGATTTCCGGAAGATTGGCTCGCAATTGTCCTTGAATTTAACTTCCAACTGGAAATCCTTTAGGCCGCCCAGTTCCGGCTTCCAAAGGTTGGGAAATTCCTGGCACACGTTTTGACAACGTTGCTGAAGTTGGACATCCGACTTCAAATGACTGAAAACCGCTTTGCACTCACCAGTCAGCTTGATTATCTCGTTAATCGAAATGCCCAATTTCTTTACGGCGTTGCGCCCCAGCAGGTTAAGGTCCGGGATCTCAGACACCGTGTATTGGACTTCCGGTTGCTCCTTAGAATCCTGAGCCTGGGTGCGTGCGACGAAAGTTCCAATCACTGGCAAATTGTGCTTACTATTAGATTCGTACTTCCACAAGGATTTGACCAGATTTGGGCGACCCAGTTTCCCAATTTTGCTTCGAGATGAAGCTGCCAGTTGCTGCTGTGTCGATTTCCATTCGTATGGGTTTGCCGTGAATTTTGACGGATGTTTCCAACTTGGGTAAGGAACTGTTGTTGGTGACTATTTGAACTTATTGAATCTTTTTAACGGAAGACTTGCTTTGAGCACTTGTAATCTTCCTGTGAGCCAGACTGGTTTCCAGGATGGCCTCTTCTCCACAAAAGTTGCAATCCGTGTTGATAAAACGGCATTCGGACGCGTGATGATTATTGTTCCCACAGCGGGGACACGGAAATCGGGGTTTCTTCTGGTCGGAGATGCTTTCTTTTTACCTTTGTTTCGGATGTGCGCTGCTGATGGACCTTGTTGACCGGCTTTGGTTTGACGCCATGCACCGTGTCTTTGGCGACTTTTGCAGCATCTTCCGTTTCAACGGCAATTTGAACCGCCCTGGCAAAATCGAGTTCGTCATCCTTGACTTTGAATAACGCCTTCAGAATGGCGTCATTACTGACGGAGCAAATGACGCGTGACCGGAGTGCTTCGTCCTGAGGATCCTTGATTGCGACAAAGTCGCAGGTTGCGGCATCTTGACGGATACGAGCAGCAAACTCCTGTAAGGTTTCACCCGGCTTCCGTCGCATGTCGCTTCAAAACATGAATCTTTCATGGACGACGAAATGTCTGGCATCGTACTGGTTCTTCATGAAGTCAACGATATTGTCCAGAACAAGATCGTTGATGGCTTTTGCAGGACTTTGTTGACGTGCGAGATTTCCAAGCAGGCGGTAGACCTCTTTGGATTGATTGGTCAGGAAAATCTGGGCCATCTTGCTGTCCGACACGGATTGTGCTCCAGCGAAGGTTTGAAATCGATCCCAGTAGTCTGGCCAAAGTTCGGACGTTGAGTCGCACGGCTCAAAATCAGGAATATTCGGAATTTGAGAAGGCATGGTGGTGGCTCCGGCATTTGCTGGGACGCCCGGTTGTAGCACTTTGATAATAGCCTCCATTTGTTCTTGATGTCGCTTCTCTTGAGCATCCAGTTGCTTTTGCATCATGGCGATGAGCTGAGCAATCTCTGACATGATGAATTCGGTGTTTGACCCTTTGGCAATCGGGGAAGACGTGAATTGAACGAACCGAAATGTCGTGGACGGATCCTACTCAGTGCGACAAAAATCCCTGTTGTATCTCGAAGTGTGTGAATGAAAAAACACAGACAACGGGACTTGAAGTAAACGTTTATTAACGCAGAAAGACGATAAACACGAATGGAGCTGAATGAAACAAACGTAACAAATGCACTGAAAGAAGTCATACGTTACTGGTTCGACACTAGCTTTCATGGACTCATGGAACATTCTCGAATGTGTGATCATGTGATCGAACGTTATGGAATGTCCTAGAAGTTTCTAGACTTTGCAGCATATTCTGGAATGTTTGCTAATTGTCGTAACATAACATTGGCAAACCATCGTATAATGTCCAAAATTTTGACGTAAACTCATTTTTTCAAGCCTAAGTTATATTCACGGTGCATGAATTTAAGAAGACGTTACAGTAGGTGGCTTAATGCGAATTATAAATTTTACAATTTCTTATGAAAAATTTACGATCTGTGTAAGACTTGGTAATTCAAAGAAACCGAGATATACAATATCAGCAAAATGACCTTACTGGAAAGCAACAAGAAACCCCGGATGAAAAACATCGTTTTCCAGTAGTAGGTGTGCTGTTAACTCGTATTTTGAGAAATGATGATGTGTAGCAAGTTTGTTGTTCAAAATGCACTGTAAATAGACCGCTAACATACACTGTAGCTTTTTGAGATTTAGAATCGAGTTGCTGCGAGACAACGTAGAGATATGTAGAGCTTTATTGCACACATTCATGTTACTTTTGCCTTATGAGAATGTATTCAATAGCATTTCGCTGGCTTAATAACTTGATTTGGCGATATGACTTAATAAGATAAATGTACTTTTTCCGAAAACATGATTCCGACTAAAAAATTGAAAAGTTTAAAAAAATTTGCAAGTATATTGATTTCGAAAAATTTATGGAAATATTTTTAATACTTAACACATAAAAGAAGTTTTTTATGTAAAACACGTAAAATATAAGCAAAAAAAGTTACAAAAAACAGTGTGTTTTGAAATTGGAAATTTTAACCTTAGGTGTATTTTTTACATTTACTATCTTAAACCCGCAAAACCCTGGTGTTTTTAGGACTCCAGAAGGTGGTAAGTGAGGATGAAAGAATACAATTTTGTGGCTGAAAACAATGGTTCTGTTTCTCATGGACCAATGAGTTATACACAGTTTTACACTGATTTTAATTTATGATTTGGCGAAGGATTATGAAGCATTTATTTTAAGTTCACAGTGTTAAATGTCATCATGTTATCAGGACGGTTAAAACAGTTCAAAAATTTTGGTTTTTGTATCCTTTTAATTGAACAGTTCAGGTATGCTAAATTTTGTGTTTTTGAAATTTAAGTGTTTTTTGAAATTTCACTGTGTTTTTGCACTAAGAAAAACACAAAAACCCTGTGCTGGACCCAAGCTAGACCCAGGGTCCGTTTTAAAACAAACCCTGGCCATATAGTCACAGATATAGACAATGAGATTGAAAAGTGAAACAAGATAGGCTTACATTCAATAAATCGAGGTCGACGGGACGATTGACTAATTTAATGTCGTCAATGGCGGTATCCATAGCCAAATTATCCGATGTAAGAAATCTCACATGACCACTAAAATTAAAACAAGGACTAACATTACATACACACGCACACATATTGCAGCACTGCATATTACCTAACACACCGTATATTGCTTCCCGTACGTAAAATTGCTTGGAAGGCGATATGTCACGTTATGCTAGTATAAAATATGAAACCTGTTAAGCGTCTTAATATAACGTGATTATCAGAATTCTGCTTGTTAATACTTCATCCATGTTAATGCTTCTCCAGTAGCTATTTGTCTAGTTAGAGATGTGTATGTACCCAAACAATGCATTACATTGCGCTCTCGTTTTTAAATGTTTCTGATGTAACTGGAACGGCAAGAGTAAATACCCAAGTGGAAACAAAAAATCCTTTAATATAGAAAAACCCAGATAAAAATGTTATTGGGTAATGTTGTTGAAGCACAGTTAATTGGCGATACGCAGCAGGCAGAGGTAAAGCTTTGTGTGGCTAACTGCGTAATATTGACAACCTGTCATGCTGCAGTTATACACTGTACTTACATTTGACATTTTGTACTCTAGCTGCGCAAGAAAATGCTTCGATTATTACGCCAGCATCATATAGTCAAAGACAGTGTAAAACTGTGTCTAACTCATTCATGAAAAACGGAACAATTGTTTTGAGCCACAAAATTGTATTCTATCCTATTAATGGATCCGAAAAACGCCAGGTTTTTGTGGCAGAACCTAATTTTTCCAATTTAAAAACACACTGTTTTTTGTAACTTTTTTGTTAATATTTTGACGTGTTTTACAGAAAAAACTTCTTTTTTACGTCAAGTATTAAGATTTCATAAATTTTTCGAAATTAATATACTTGGTAATTTTTTTAAACTTTTCAATTTTTTAGTCGGAATCATGTTTTCGGAAAAAGTACATTTATCTTATTAAGTCATATCGCCAAATCAAGTTATTAAGCCAGCGAAATGCTATCGAATACATTCTCATAAGGCAAAAGTAACATGAAGGTGTCCACCAAAGCTCTACATATCTCTACGTTGTCTCGCAGCAACTCGATTCTAAATCTCAAAAAGCTACAGTGTATGTTAGCGGTCTATTTACAGTGCATTTTGAACAACAAACTTGCTACACATCATCATTGAAATACGAGTTAACAGCACACCTACTACTGGAAAACGATGTTTTTCATCCGGGGTTTCTTGTTGCTTTCCAGTAAGGTCATTTTGCTGATATTGTATATCTCGGTTTTCTTCGAATTACAAGTCTTACACAGATCGTAAATTTTTTATAAGAATTCTAAAATTTATAATTCGCATTAAGCCACCTACTGTAACGTCTTCTTAAATTCATGCACCGTGAATATAACTTAGGCTTGAAAAATGAGTTTACGTCAAAATTTTGGACTATACTATGGTTTGCCAATGTTATGTTACGACAATTAGCAAACATTCCAGAATATGCTGCAAAGTCTAGAAACTTCTAGGACATTCCATAACGTTCGATCACATGATCACACATTCGAGAATGTTCCATGAGTACATAAACGCTAATGTCGAAACAGTAACGTATGACTTCTTTCAGGGCATTTGTTACGTTTGTTTCATTCAACTCCATTCGTGTTTTCCGTGTTTGTGAGTTAATAAACGTTTACTTCAAGTCCCGTTGTCTGTGTTTTTTCATTCACACACTCGGAGATACAACAGGGATTTTTGGCGCACTGAGTAGGATCCGTCCTCGACATTTCGATCAAAGACTCGTTTCGTTCAATTCACGTCTTCCCCGATTGCCGAAGAGTCAAACACAGAGTTCATCATGTCAGAGATTGCTCAGCTCATCGCCATGATGCAAAAGCAACTGGATGCTCAAGAAAAGCGACATCAAGAACAAACGGAGGCTATGATCAAAGTGCTACAACCGGGCGTCCAAGCAAATGCCGGAGCCACCACAATGCCTTCTCCAATTCCGAACATTCCTGATTTTGAGCCGTTCGACTCAACGTCCGAACTTTGGCCAGACTACTGGGATCGATTTCAAACCTTCGCTAGAGCACATTCCGTGTCGGACAGCAAGATGACCCAGATTTTCCTGACCAATCAATCCAAAGAGGTCTAACGCCTGCTTGGAAATCTCGCGCGTCAACAAAGTCCTCCAAAGGCCATCAACGATCTTGTTATGGACGATATCGTTGACTTCATGAAGAACCAGTACTATCCCAGACGTTTCGTCGTACATGAAAGATTCATGTTTTGGAGCGACATGCGACGGAAGCCGGGTGAAACCATACAGGAGCTTGCGGCTCGTATCTGCCAAGATGCCGCAACCTGCGACTTTGCCTCAATCAAGGATCCTCAAGACGAAGCACTCCGGTCACGCTTCATTTGCCCCGTCAGTAACGAAACCGTTCTGAAGGCCTTATTCAAGGTCACAGATGTCGAGCTAGATTGCGGCAGGGCGGTTCATATTGAAGTTGAAACGGAAGATGCTGCAAAAGTCGCCAAAGAAACGGTGCATGGCGTCAAACCAAAGCCGGTCAACAAGGTACATCAGCAGCGCACATCCGAAACAAAGGTAAAAGGAAAAAAGCATTTCCGGCCGGAAGGAACCTCCATTTCCGTGTCTTCGCTGTGGGAACAATAATCACCACGCGTGCGAATGCTGTTTTATCAACACGGATTGGAACTTCTGTGGTATAAAGGGCCATCTGGAAAAGGTTTGTCGCAAGAATATTACAAGTGTTCAAAGCAAGTCTTCCGTTAAAAAGATTCAACAAGTTCAAATGGTCACCAACAACAGTTCCTTACCCAAGTTGGAAACAACCGTCAAAATTCATGACAAACCCATACGAATGGAAAACGACACAGCGACAACTGGCAATTTCATCTCCAAGCAAAATTGCGAGAAGCTGGGTCGCCCAAATCTGGTCAAATCGTTGTGGAAGTACAAATCTGCCAGCAAGCACAATTTGCCAGTACTTGGAACTTTCGTCGCACGCACAAAGGCTCAGGATTCTAAGAAGCAACCGGAAGTCCAATTCCCGGTGTCTGAGATCCCGCACCTTAACCTGCTGGGGCGCAACGCCGTAGAGAAATTGGGCATTTCGATTGACGAGATCATCAACCTGAATGGTGAGTTCAACGAGACTTTCAGGCATTTGAAGCCGGATGTCCAACATCAGCAACGTTGTCTAAACCTGTGCCAGGAATTTCCCAACCTTTCGAAACCGGAACTGGGCGGCCTAAAGGATTTCCAGTTGGAAATTAAATTCAAGGACAATTCCGAGCCAATCTTCCGGAAAGCTCGTCCAGTCCCTTGCGCCCTCAAGCCGGACCTCGAAGAGGCCTACAGAAAAGGGATAGAAAAAGGCGTCTGAGAACCCGTGCAATTTTGTGATTATGGAACCCCCGTGGTACCTATCAAGAAAACGCTATTGCCAGGACAACAAAAACTTAAGTTGCGGGATTGTGGCGACTATTCCGTTGCAGTCAACTGGAATAGCATCGACACCCGCTGCCTCTGCAGGAGGATCTAATGCAAAAACTCAGAGGTGGATACGGGTTTACCAAAATCGACATGGCTGATGCCTACAACCAAATCTTGCTGGGTCCAATCAGTCAACGACGACTGGCTCTTAGTACACATAAAGGAGTTCTTCTACAGAGCCGTCTTCCTTTTGGGATCAAGTCAGCTTCCGACTACTTTCAGCAAATCATGGAACAACTGCATAACGATTTACCTGGTGTAGTTGTCTGCCTGGACGATTTGTTGGTCAGCGGAAAGGACGCCGAAGACCACTTTAACAATTTACGACGTTTGCTCAATCGTCTCGAGGACAAAGGTCTTCGTTGTCCACTGGAGAAATGTCAATTCGCTCAACCTTTTGTAGAGTATCTGGGTCACTATCTCTCTCATGAGGAAATCGTCAAAAGCCCCAAAGTGGATGATGTCGTCAAGATGCCAGCCCCAACAGACGTTTCCAGCCTGAAAGCGTTCCTTGGATCCGTACAATTTTACGCCAAATTTTTACCATCTAATTTCTCGACACTCGCAGAGCCGCTGTATGCCTTAACAAAGAAGAATTCCAAATGGATTTGGGTGCAAGACCAAAAAGCGGCATTCCAGAAACTGAAGGACTTGCTCTGCTCCAAAAATGTCCTCGGGCATTTAACAGCAAACTACCTCTATGTTTGGCTTGTGACGCGTCAAAATTTCGGAATTGGAGCAGTTCTTTTTCATCGCTATCCCGACGGCAGTGAACGCCCTATCTTCAATGTTTCTAAAACGCTCACCGATACACAAAGAAATTACAGCCAAATCCAGAAAGAAGCGTTGGCAATTGTGTTCTTGTCTGAAAAAGTTTTACCAGTACCTTTATGGAAGAAGGTTTATCCTGGTAACTGATCATCGACCGCTCAAAGCGTTCTTTGGCGCGGGCAAAGAAGTCCCACTTTTGGCCGCAAGTCACCTAGCTCGATGGGCATTGCTGTTAAACCAGTTGGACTACAGTGTTGAATTCCGCAAAACCATGGATCATGCAAACGCTGACGCACTCAGCCGCCTTCCATCGTCCGAAGACGTCTCCTTCGACGAGGAAGAGATCGAGGATGATGCCGAAATGGTTTTTTCAATACAACACGTGGAAGACAAGTTGACACCGGCTAATCAAGGTTCGTTAGTACGAGAGTCTGCGAAAGACCCTGTTCTTTCAACGGTGCTCAGGTTTATACGTGAAGGATGGCCCCCAAACAGAAGCGATGAACGCTCGGAGATGCAACGTTTCCGACAAATTTCTGAATCAATATCCATTTGCAACGGTTGCCTGGTGCGCGGAACAAGAGTTGTGATTCCAACCTCCGTGCGACGTCCCGTCCTGGAACTGTTACATATTGGACATTTTGGGATGCATCGGATGAAGAGTCTTGCTCGCACGTCCGTCTACTGGCCCAACATTGACGAAGACATTGAGACCACCTGTCGTCATTGTATGCCATGTGGAAAACATCAAAATAAACCAGCAAAACCTCCCGTACATCCTTTGATGTTGCCTCAAAACCGTGGAGCCGACTTCACATGCATCACGCCATTAATTTCTTGGGCTCCAACTGGTTACTGCTCACAGACGCTTACTTCAAGTCTCCTTGCATTCATCCTACACAAGCGGTGACCGCCAAGGCTACAATTGACCTCCTGGAGCAAGATTTTGCTCACTTCGGATATCCACACACGCTGGTGACCGATAATGCAACAGCATTCCAGTCTGAAGAATTCAAAGCCTGGTGTCAAGAAAGTGGGATCACTCACCTTACAGGAGCTCCCTACCATCCGGCTACCAATGGGTCGGCGGAAAGACTGGTACAAACTTTCAAACAGACACTTCGGAAGTCCATCCTTCCTCAGAGAAAAGCCGTTCAAGAGTTCCTCATGCAGTTCCGTCGTACTCCTACTCGCCAAGTGAACTATAGAATTCACGCCAAATCCGGACTAATTGATACGCTGCTTCCCTCTCCTGCTCACAGAGCACAAGGCAGACAATCCAGAGAGGCAACAAAGTCATAGCATCGGGTATCAAAGGTTATCCGGTCGTACAATGTGCGAGATCCGGTCGACATGCTATACTTTGGGCCAAGAAGAGCAAATCAAGGTCGTTGGATTCCAGCAATTGTCTTCAAACGAAAAGGAGGCCGCACCTTTAACGTTCGAGTCCAGCCAAAAGGTCCAACATGTAGAAGACATCCGGAACAACTCCAACCAAGGCATGTCTCGGAGGACGAGACCGAACCTGGATCAAATCCCACCGTTTCTCCATCTCTTCCGCCTAGCAGCGGCTCCAGTCCAACTCAGTTTGCTAGGGACATTCAGATCAAAACAACACCGTCCAGGAGTACTGTCCCCACAATCCAAGACGCTCCAATCGCACTCGAAAGTCTGTTCAAAGATTTTCGCTTTTATGATGAACGTCAGGCTAGGTGGAGAGGTGTTATGGCGATCGACAATTAGCGAACATTCCAGAAGATTCTGTAAAGTCTAGAAACTTCTAGAACATTCCATAACGTCATTCCCAGAACCTTCCAGAACCTTTTATGACGACAATTGAATAATCTTCCAGAACGTTCGATCACATGATCACATATTCGAGAATGTTCCATGAAAGCTAATGTCGAAACAGTAACGTATGACTTCTTTCAGGGAATTTGTTATGTTTGTTTCATTCAACTCCATTCGTGTTTTCCGTGTTTATGTGTTAATAAACGTTTACTTCAAGTCCCGTTGTCTGTGTTTTTTCATTTACACACTCGGAGATACAACAGGCAACACCGGCAAATCAAAGTTGTTTAAGCAGCAGCAAAATCATACTGAAAAATTTGAAGCTTACTATTATCATGTAGCAAAATGTTAAACCCGACGTCAACGTTGATTTAGTCGCTCCAAACAAGATGTGTTCAATTTCCAACAACTGTACAATGAAACAAAAACTATTACATCATCGTAGTTACACCATATCTGACATCGATTAATATGGCTAGTAGACAGGATTGTCTCGCAGTGTCGAGTACTGCTGTTGTTAGAAAAAGAATAATTTTAAAAAATCTTCGAATAATTCAGTGTACACACATCTGTTAAGATTTAACAAGAACATGTAAAAAGCAAACTGTAGATCATTTGAAAAAATTGACACAAATTAGCAGACATCGACTTCAGGAAAATTTGAAAATTTTTAACGAAATTGGGGAAAATCACGAGTCCTTGAAAATCTTAAAAATTTAACCCCTGGCCTGCTTCCCTAAGACCCCCTGAGCTGCCGGACCTCTGACACCTATAATATATTGCACAAAAACATACCTTTGAATTAAAGTAATTAAGAGCGAAGTAATATCAGTTTCGTCTTCAGATTGTGGCGAATTCTCTCGGACAGCAGATGGTTGCCTACCGGTCTCGCCTGTATTTCGAGATAAATCATCCGACATGATACGGCATTAGTGTATCCAGCTAAACAAGTGTTTTACAGCAATCTGCACTAAACATTAAATAAATATATTTTCTAAAACAATACTTTTCGTGAGAAACAGACGCTCCATAAAACACAAAGCTTATCTGCTTAAGAAAAACTATTTATAATAAAATTTGGTGTTGTATTTCTAAACCTAGGGGTTTACATACAGGTAAACGCTTGGGTGTCCGCTCCCTAAAGCCAGCACCACCATCGGTAAATATACTTGGCTATCCTACATTTTTTCTTAATATAATCCAGCTTCTTATTCAAATTTACGCAATTCCTGTATGACACATATGACATAACCCATAGGTATAATACAAATAGCTATAGCCAAGCGCTACTGGTGTAACACAAATCGTATCGACCAGTTAGAAACAACATAATACATACCCTGTTTTCTGAGATTAGTACAAATCGTGGTCAACTCTGAATCTGAAATCCCAGGTCAACAACTATACAGCGGTCACACCACAAAAGCATTAGTGAGAGGGTGTCCCCACCAAACCTCTTATTTTAAAATTTCGCATAAGAATATTGTTACGCAACACTTTTTGGCAAGTTGCAAATTAGTGACCCATTAATGTATAAATAATGAACCATCTGGAAATGAAATAATACCGGAAATTCTTATTAAATATTTGTTTTAAATAAATTTAACACCACATCTTTGTTGAGATATTACTTTTACGCCTGTATATACAAATTCGACGCAAAAAAAGAAACGTAGTCCATAGATATACACTCATAGAGCTGAACAAAACATAAATTTGAATATACACTGCATAGGTACACCAATATACTAAAATGAATTAAAAATGCTTTCAATTTTTAAACAATTTTGTCAACTATATATTTCTTATCATATATTTAAAATTTTATGATCAATATTTTTATAATTTTCCCCGCGTAATTTTTAAAAAGATGCCATTGCTAACAATTGAAAAACTTACTTCTGTAAACATTCCATCCATGAATGGGACTGCTCGAACTACCACACCATCTCTGCTGAACACTGCCTTCAAAAATTTAGAGGCAGTCACTGTAGTGCCTATTTATCTCGTTAAAATCAGTTAATAAGAACTTTTGCCCATATATTATCGTTTTCAGAGTTGAAAAATAACGGTAAGATAGTCAGTCTAGTAGTCACATTAACTTCATACATTTATAACCGAGCTACGTAGGAAAATGGGGTTTGAATCCTACAGACAAAGAGATATTACTCAAACATTTTGCTAACAAAAAACGTTACAAACGTTTGATATTTACTAAAGATGACCAAGTATATCAGGATACCCGGATATGATTTCAGATCCGGATATTATGCGCATCGTCGGGATAATCCCGATATCCTAGCATTGCATTGCATGGACAAGTTACAAATTTTACCGGCAAAGACCTGGAAAAAACTTGATTCAAGAGTATCGAAATGACACTGGTTGCACATATATTTTCATGTGCCCTGTTGGGGAGAGGTTTTTGTCGTTAGATAAACATGTTTTGGCTTTAGGCGTCCACTTTTAGTTTATACTATATTTGCCTTAGGCTAGGAAGACGAAAATACTTCATTTGATCGTTTCGTATTACTAGTCATTTGGACAACCAAAATACTGTATTATACATTTTCAAAACTGTACAGATAATGAGTTTTTTGGCTACCTTTCAGCCTTATGATTGACCATAACATGGTGCTCGGTGGGTATTGGGTAGGAAAGACCCCCTCCCATATCGTTGAGAATATTTAGATCTAGATGCTAGGTCGATGTTAAAATGTGACGCGTGTCTCAGTAAAGACAGTAAAGAACTACCAACAGATATATCGGTATAGCAACAGCAGGGTTACCTTTTACTAAAAGTCTCGCTAGTTTTCTAAGGTAAATGTGGTTGTCCACCGGGCACAGGGAAAGTAGTCAGGCTTATATAAACATGTCAACGTTTTCATTATGTATCCTTATTATCCACTGTGTTTATTGAAGCAATCACGATGGTTTTACCTTTAAACACGCAGAGTTGAAACCAAACTGGTCAAATATGGCGAGGCTGATGATTTATTGAACTTAAGTGAGCATAACGTTTAAGGGTATTCGCCAAACAAGATTCTAGATGAAGCAACAAGAACGTCATTACAGCATAGCGGCCTTTGTTCACGCAACCACAGAAGCTAAATATGTACCACAGTGGTCTAGGGTACTATTTATCGCAGTTCTACGAAACGTTTTATAACCATGGTGACAGCAGCAGGGTTGCAGCCAAAAAAGCTAAGGGTGTGAGTCAAAATCTATGAATTTTCGCTTGAGTCTATTTATAACAGAAAAACCGTCTAAATTTGGTATTTTTTGGAGTTACGCTGTTTTGAGAATAGCAAATTTTTGCTTATCTAATTTTCATTTGATGTTTAGATTATCCATATTTTTGAAATCGAGTTTTGGTGTTGCATGTTGTGATTTAGAATAGCAGTTTAAAACACTAAAGACCTGCATTGTACGAGTGGCGCTGATAAATGTGCTATCTTAACATGATATGTTGTGTTTTTCACCACGCTGGTTTTATTTTAGTCAGTTTACCCCATTACTTCATAAATTAATTTGCATTTCGACAATTTCGACAACATTACAACCTACCGCCCCTAATAAGACTTATTGCCACTGTTCACAATTTTTCTTCCGAGAACTAATACAACTAATTAATACAATACTGGAAACAGGAGCACCAATTTGTGTCGCAGTTCACAGTTCCCTCCGTACATTGGATCCTCTTTCACGCTATTCCGTAAAGTCAAGCAGGACACCCGCGCATTCTTTGCGCACCAAAAATAAAAAGCGTTATGCCGTGCCTATTTAGGAGGAAACCCGAGTATAGGCGTTACCTAAATTCCAAGCGCCACTCCACTGGGCTAAGGGCCAAGTAAAAGCACCTTTACAGTTGGACTGCAATAGAAAATCACCAATATAATCGATAGGGCTGGTTGAACAAACTGTTGCCCCACGAGAACAGTTTGCGTTAGAGTTGCACTGGCTGACCACTGAGCTAAGACGACACTGTTGCTCTGATGCTTAATGTTCCTCACACCGCGATCGAATGTCGACCCGCAGTAAAACGTGCGCTACGCAACGAATTACGTAAGTTAATGCACTAAATCGTATTATATTATGCAGCACCATAGCAATTATATGCGTTAATGTACTTTGTGTCAAAATATCTTATGCACCAATCAGGATATATTTGAAAATCTGCTTCGAGATATTTTGAGGAATATGTCGTAGTTTGGACAAAAAAGTTTTACCTTATATTTTGAAAATTCAGGGATAAAAATTTCAAAACAGTCCCATGTTACATTGCGTATTTTCTGGAAATTTCTAATACAAATGAGCAACTTCAGAAGCCACGAACTTCAACTTTCTGCTCAAAATTAGGTATTTAGTCCCGCTGTTTGGGCTAATTTGCAGGCTAGTAACCTTTTCCAATCTCTCTGCACTGGTTTTCGTTTGGGTTTTGTTGATTCCCTGGCACTCCATATAGATATCCAAGACACCGAAAATATCCGCTTTTCCACTTTATTCAGAATAAATTAGTGTTAACTATATCATGAAACGGTGTTCGCATTAAATATTGTTTACTAAAATAGGCTTAGTGTAAGTTACACAGTAAGTATTGGAGAAAACAACCGCTTATTAAAGCGATAATTTTTCTTTATGCATCAAATGAGTAATACATCATAAAATACATGTGTAATAGATAATAGCGAAGCTTGGTATACAGTTTTTGAAGTTTAAATAAAAGTTTGAAATTTTAGGATATGGTTGAGCATATACGGACAAGTAATAGCTTTACACTAATTATTGATTGAAAAATATGCAATTTTTGTTTGAAAATGCTAAAAATAGGCTAACACGCTTAATTAATTAGTTAATTACGAATTAGCTTAAACAAATTTTGACAAAAACTATAACTCTCGCACCTGAAGGATGTTAGGCCTTTCAAACAAAAAAAATTTAAAATCATACCAGTAGTTATTGAGGAGTTCGACGGACGTTGATAATTTTTCCTTCTCTGAGGAAAACGCTTCGCTTCGCTTAGCTACGCACAATTATTATATATCATGACGGTACGCTGGCGCTATTTTACTATTATATCTGTCAATGTTACAGGTTATGACGCATTCCGACAGTGCCGCACAATGACAGATCCTATGATGAGCTGGAACGTCAAATTTAAAGCGCTCTATCACACAGCTTTCATGTCCAACTTCACAGACGGTATTCGCAGTCACGCCCTCCAAACACAAGAGACAATGTTGAATACGGGGACTTAAGGAAGGGATAGCTCAGTCAGAACAGCCCCTGCTTGCGGAGCCAAAAGCAGGAAGTCATGCTATCGAGTCCCACCCTACTCTCACTTTTGAGCCGGCCGTTCAAATCCCTCCGTCTTCAAGCTCCTACGGCTAGGTATAAATGAAAAATATATTATATATCATGGAGGTCGCACAGGAATGTCGGGTTCTACTCCTGTGCCGAGAACAGAATCATACCAGCGCTCCTTACCTCTAACTTCAGATCCCTGGCCTACGGCTAACAGCTTAAGTGCTGCTAATCGCTAATTTGATTATGAAATATAGTAACATATATACTAAGCACATGGTTATTTAAAAATAAGGGCAATGGTAGGCTTTAATGGAAGGCGGGGGAACGTTGAATGTATCTGTCATAATATTATTGTAATGATGATTTATTGTATTATTAATATTATTAGTACTAGGTATTATTTTATTTTAGAACTTTTGTTTTGTTAAACTGAAGCTAATTGGCACATTAGATGAACTTGAATTTTTCCAACAATATTGGCATTCAGTCGAGTTGTGCAAAGACAGAATTTGGTAGGCTTTATTCTTTTCTTTAACGCAGCAGCAACTATGTTATATTTAAAAAAATAGGGACTGGTTGATATATGTTTTAAAGTTGATTATGCGATCTCAAGCTGTTATTTTCTTTTATGATCTCTATTAGTGATCTGAGCTGGAGTTTATTATTACAATTTGATACAAGCATGCCAGCTTATCGTTGCGCTATACATTGTATATATACGGTGCAAAGACCGTCGCTCAAACGCTGTTCTTCTTCTTGTACTGTACTGTTATCCCTCTGCAGTCACAGTACGACTAAACTGTAGCTATAATACGAGAACTCGGGGATCAGTATATAAACTTGAACAAAAATTTGTTAATACTTTATAATAAACGTGTCACTTGTGTACTGTGAACGGATATCAACACTATAGGGCGTAAAGCGGTCGTATCGATAGTGTTATTTTATTTTGCATTGTTGTGGGTAGCGTTGGAATGCGAATTTTTATGACGGCTATCGGAATTTACATGGGGATACAGTATTTTTCGTGTGAGGCTGCGCGACTATGCCTAGGCACTCGTGATTCAAAGATTTCGGAACCAAAGACGCAATTAAAAAGGTTTATTTTTAAAAACTGGTAAGATATATATCACGCACCGGTTTACACACAGTTCCTTACGATTGCGCTATGTTTGGCCATTCCTATTTTTTACTGGTTCGTTTCCTCAATTAATGATTACTCTATTACTCTATTAGTGATGAGGTAATATCGCCTCTGATTTTCGATCTAGTACCACTGAGTATTTAAGTTATTTATCACTCTATTATTTTTTGGAGATTAATAAAGAGGCCCCGGTAGGAAGCACACCGCAATTCTATTTAATTACCTGAGCCTAAAGCCTTAGAGTTTAGCCAGATATTAACCCTATTTTATGTAACGCACACCCTCAAGGAGTGCATGAGTGTTAATTTATGAACTAGGTTGTGACGGTAGTAAACACCCTAGTTGGAACTTTGTCTGCTCAGGGCTTTTGGAACCCGGTAGGAATGCGCAACAGGTAGTAATTGAAGGAGGTAGGCAGCTTAAGATCGGTAGTCCTAATGCCACGACCCGAACTCGCCCCTGAGACTTACATTAACCTCTTGAAAAACTCGCCCCGGAGGATGCTTATCTGTGGCTGACTCGGGCCGATATTGAGTTTATCTATATACTATTAAGTCATCTGCCACTATAGTTCACCTTAAGGCTTAGTTCTTTAAGCCTGAACACCTAGGTTTTTATTGGAATATATAATTATTAAAATTGTTAAAAGGTGTGAATATACCTAATAGTGTAGTTCTAGGTAGTAGTTACATGTGTTATGTTCAGAAGTATTGTTCAACCCATATAATGTATGCGAAGTAGTTGTTATAGTTGTATTTGTTTTGTTTCAGATTGGGTTTTATGCCGTATTTGTTTGCGCTTTCTGAATGAACCTTGAAGTAAACGTTATTACTTGCGTTGTATTAATCAACTAATTCCGTTATCAATCAACGAGTGCCAATGAGCTGTTCGTTTGAATTTTTCCGCTGAAACATTTAAATACGCTAAATAATAACGCATTAAACAAAATAATATATGTGTTTTATGATACTTATGTGTTACGAGATCTCGGTCTGTCATGGAATCCAGCGCAACAGTCTTGGAATCCGAAAATCGTAAGCCAAAACAATTAAATCCAAGCCAATTTCTCTTATTAAATAAATTCTTTGCGTTTCTAATTCGTAAAAAAGGGCTGGAAGTGCAGTGCCTGTAACCCAATCAGATGTAGCATAAGAAACAAGTAATATATAACAGTGCAACAACGCCGCAGCCGATGCGCACGCCCGACCTAAGATGCAAAAGCCGCGATATAGCTAATAATGATTCGCCGATGTGCTCGGCTAATTCGTAAATTCAATGACAATACATTCGGCACAAAACACAAAACTACAACTTAACTAAAAGAAATCCAACTAAATTAAATTAAGGCCAGCTAATACCTCAAATTAGTGGAATTCATGCAAATTAACCCTTTTAAGATAAAAATAAGGATTTAGTAAAAAAAGGGAGAAGTTATCATTAAAATTTAGAAGGTTGAGTTTCCCGGGAGGTTAGGAATTGAAATGGTGTTATTAGACAATTTTAGACCCTAAACTCTTCGGAACAGTTTAGGGAACCCCGAACGATAGGAACCATCGGAAGGATGCAAAACTTGGCCCTCCTTGGGTTGGGGAGAAAATGAGGGAAGGGGCCCACCATCTTTTCAGTTATAGCCCCCATAGTCTCTGGACCCCCAACATCTCTCACCCCATAACCGATCTCTTCGAGATCAGGGTCACCCCTTTTCAGGTATAACCTGCGATATGCTGATTCAACATTATTTTATTTTCGGATTTTTGGAGGATATGGAGGCTTTTCTGGCAATTTTTTTCCTAAAGCTTGGCTTTAAGATTCGTCCCCCCGGGGGGTAATTTTTCCCGCTCTTTCCAATGGAG
>JASANE010025854.1:0-26043 GCA_030248225.1 Trileptium ribeirensis
CAGTTTGTATTAATGACTAGCTCGTTCTCATTTCCTGCGGTGAAATGTGATCGATCCAACAGTCAGACTGAAGAAGCCCAAACCAATCCTTCGGGCACTTTGAAAAGCAGCTAGTCTCCTTTTTGTAGGCATAATTGTACTATGTTGACCTCAACACTGAATGAATTCACCGAAATATTGTGACATTTGACATTCTTCTGCTTAGTTCGTCTCCAAGTAATATTGATGTTTTCTGTTATTGAAAAGAAGATGCACGCTCCAGCGCATTAAATATAGTGGAGGGTAATTTCACATGAACTCAACATAATCCAGATAATCCTGAAGGGCAACACGTTATATTGTTAGAAAAACGAGCAGCTTAGTGCGGGTGGTCTTAGCCCAGTGTTACCGTCACCAAGTTGGCCACGAGGACTACATGTTTCGATTTTGCAGCTTTGCCGATGCTGAAGAGCGAGAATTCGATCCGAATCAAAACATGTTCATTCGAGTCCTGCGCGCCGCGTACTATGTCGTCATCTCGCGTTCGGAGCTGCTGTGTTTCATAATGATCGTACTCAATCACATGGCATCTGCGAGTATTATCTCCATGGCGTTACCCTTGATGGCGTTTTTATGGGGCGCTCTTTCCTTGCCGTCTCCGTCACGCCTCTTCTGGATTACCATTATTACCTATACAGAAGTAAGGAAAAACATGGACCCGGTGTATGCGTGACTTCTTTAAAATTCAGTTAAAACTTTGCTGTATGGAAAATAAGCGAATGGAAAACTGCATGCTAGATAATACTAATATTGGTAGAAAAGTCTTCACTAAGTGTTGAGTCTTCAAATTGTCTCAAATTAGAGATTTTATCAATTCTGCTTAACGTTTACCGCTGATTGTATGTATACCAAAGATCTGCGCAGCTAAATACCATCTTTACAAATGTTTTCATAAAGAAATATAAGTGTTGTTAGTCTTTTTAAATTTTGAGAACCTTACAAACATCATTAAGTTATGAATTTTTTGATAAAGCACTTTACATGAGTCGTTCTCGAACAAGATACTGACTATGTAGCCCATTAAACGCTAAATTGCTATATGCCAGTTTACGCTCCAGCAAACAGAGTTCGGAGGAAACCTCGGGTTCACTTTAATTGTTGTTTCTCCCTCATTTGAAATTTATTTTATGTCTTTATATCGCCTCTTGTATCCTTTATATTGCGTGGGTCGACGCCTGATTACAAACGGACCGTAGAGCAGTAATTGTCAGATAAGAGTCGGGCCAACCTAGATTTCCAACGGGTCGGGCTGTACCGAAAAATTTCAAACCCGTTCTTACCTCCAATAAATCTGTGAAACCCTGTCTTCATTTCGATATTGCGCATAATCCCAACCTTTTTAAAACTAGAGTACAATAAATCTGAGGCATTCCATTAAAACTACCAGATGTCTGCATAAAATTTGCCTTATCTTTGCTGCAAAATTTTTGAAGTTGTTATATATTGTAGTTTAAAATTGAAACTCGTGACTCTCTAAATGCTTCTGCCTGTATGACAATCCGAAAAGCGCAGTATATGTATTACTCCATCCATGGCACCTTACATTAACTTAACTAAAATTAAGAAAGTTGGTTTCAGCCCGACTTAATCAATTTATAAAATGTTTAAATGATGTACAATTATGACCTTAAATAGGTTGTTTCTACATCCTAATTTTACTCCAGAAAAGCTCTAACACTGCATAACTACTATTTGGTAAAGCTTGATGTTTGTAATAAAACACTCTACCATATACTTCTCCTACAGTCCCTATTTTAAATTTATTTATTAAAATGTTTGCAAATTCATAAATTCTCTTCAAAAAGTGTTATCAACCCGTTTGAAATTAATATGTCATCGTCACAAATAGGATAAAATGTACTTAATAAAGTCGGTGTGTGAGATGTCATAGGGTGGAAATAGATGGTTTCCGCTGGGCGTGGAAATCCACAGGGATGAATAGACGCGAAATTTTTAGATACTTATATTTTTCCTATTTGGAAAAATCTACAATAAGACGGTAAGCCTGCTGCAAATAAAAGAAATTCTCAGAATTATTAATATACGCTAAAATTTTTGCGGGGACTTTTCTGCACGGACGGGCAGTGCGGAATGTTAAGGTATAAATATGCTTTGGGGGTCTGATCCTTAAAAGTAACTCCCACACGCCATTTTGCGCACCAATGCTTAATGTATACTAACATATGTAATGTATTTAAATGAACTTCTTTCAGGCAATTGTAATCGTAAAATATTTATTTCAATTTGGATTCTTTCCTTGGAACAAATACATCGCTCCGGAAGATCCATTCTGGGCACCGCGCATCCTCGGAATCGAGAAACGAGCTAAGTATGCCGCCTGGGACCTGGCACTGCTGATGGTTTTGTTTTTTCACAGATCAATACTTAAGGTAACGTAAGGCTGTCTAAATCATGGCGATCTGATATTCAACAAACCTTAAAATCAATATTTTAGATGTGGCATTGGCAGCTCTTTTCCAAACATTTGTTTAAAACGAATGTTTTACATATTTTATGATCATTACCCCGTTATTTCGAAGCTGAGCACAGTGAAATTCTAAATGTCTTGATAGACGCTAAATATGAGGCTTCCTGAATTGCATGTGGACCAGTCTTAAATTTTTTCGATTGCTTCTAGGAGTTAAATTTTAGTGTTAGTTACTAACTTAAAGTTAGGAAATTGTGGCAGAACAGAACCACAGGCATTGTGATTTAAAACTGTTGAATAATATTTCATCTTAACGTTTTTTATTTATATATAATAGGATAGTTTAGTTGCAGAATCATTTTGTTACACTTGCTTAAATTACAATCTATCAAAGTTTAATAAATAGAAAACTATCGAAATTATATGTTTTATTTCTAAAATACTCTACATCTTTGGCTATCGGTTGTGTTCCTAGTGTGTTTTTCAGTCCTCCATACAACAATTCTCAGCCTCGCCAATGATTATGTATGATGCAACCAAATTTAGTAATCATGAATCATTTTGCAGGTTTTAACACTGGAACATATCATTGCTGGATATCAGTACTTCATTTGTTGCAAATATTAACAAATCGGGTTTTGAAATTGCTCAAAATGGAGACGAAAAAAACAGCATTTTCAGGCTCTGTATCATCTCGGCTTATGAGGAACCATGTCCGGCTCGGTTCTTGCCATAAAAAGCCAGGCTCGGCTCGGGTTTTAGGCCCTTGCAATAGAAGTTTGCTGTTTAGTAATAGTAGAGAGAGCATAATGTACTATAGAAACCACCAGAACAACTATATATAGTTGCTCTCAGAGCTTTTAAGATCAGAGCTAAGGTAATATCGGCTGTTCTTACTCTTGGCAGCTATTATAATTAGTGTTTGTTTTGTAAAAAAGCTTTTACGAGCTTGTTGCAGCTTTTCAAGATTCACTACGCTCGGTTGCGCTCTTACAGACCGATTTTAGGTTCTGGTTCAGCGAGGCTGCCCGACCATTACGACAGTCTCTGCCTGGTTTAGCTCTACAGCTGAGCCAAGGCCAGCTGGCCAGGGGCCTATATTCTCACCTCAATTTTAAAGCACAAACGTCAGCATAGAAATCACTATCAGTATGCGTTAGTTAAAGTCAAAGTCAATGATTTTCGTTTTTGTAAGCCGGGTAGATACAGGAGTTTTGTTATATGATAAATTCAGTGCTACAGCAAAAACTAAGTCGATATCTGGTTAGCTTAGGACAATAATATCATGTTCAAAAAGTATTATCAATTCTTTGCAAAGCTGTTTGAAATATATTTAAGCTGCAACATAAAACAGTATATTTTCAGAGTCTTGGTCTGTGGAAAACAGTCACAAGTTCGGATAATGGTGCGATAGGAGACAAACGATTTGAAAATGCGACTGAGACCGATATGAGAAACGAGAGGACATATCGTGCGATCTCCTGGATTGGAATGGCTGAAGTACGGGCATCTGCTTTTTAGTAACTCAGTGTTATGATTCTGCAAATAAGCTAACATCACCCACTGAATCAATTCGCAGTAAATTTAAAATATAAACAATATTGTTATTTTATAAATTAATAGTTTATGCTATGCTATTCATTTTAACAATATTTATATAATTTTTTTGCGCTTTGTGTTGTCAATAGCCCCCAACGTTGGTAACTTAATAACCAAAATTTTGGAAAAAAAATTTCTCGATAAGTATATCATTCGTATCGCATTAATGAGCTAACTCGAATAGTGCTAAAATCAACTGGATTTACCGACTTAGGTTTAGGATCTCAAATAAATAGAAATGAATCATTAACATGATTCAGCTGAATTTACCACCATTCGACCCAGCACATTAACAATATTCAATTAAGAGCCATAAATTTATATACATCGAAAATTATTGGGTACTGAGAGACACGACATTTGACAAAAAAATCGGACAAAGTTTTTGTCATAAATATGGCTGAAATGGATATTTGCTCAACTTCGATTTCTGAGTGGGATGGTGCTAAAGTTAACGTGTAACTTCAAAATTGACCATTTCTGGGCTGAAGGTGTATAACCGAAAGCAGGCCCTTTTTTACTGGGTCATACAAATGAATTTAATTTCTTTACCAAATCCTTTCACAACTATAAATTTTATGCCATTATATATTTACGGCCGGCAGTTAACAATTTTTGGTTATTAACGGCCGCGAAATCAGTTGGCTATTAACAGTTGAACAGTAGTCGACCGGCCTTTATGGGTTGTTGAATGTTCGTTAACAATTCTTGGCCGCTTAATGCAGTCGGTTAGGCGGCCAGGTCTTCAAACGGCTGGCCAATGACCATAAATGCTCATAGATGAAAATTGAGCAAAAAATTCAGCGAAAGTGAGCAAAGATTGAGCAAAATCAACACAAATTGGGAAAAATTTGGAAAAATCGGGGGAAAATTGGTAAAAATCGGAAGAAAATTGACAAAAATTCTAAAAAATTGATTCCAGAAAAAATCTAAAATTTATCCCCGGATAACGTCCACGCTTCCCACCCCTCCGCTCCATCCGAAGCACCAGCTATCATCCCTGGGACTTCGAAACTCCCATGTAGTGCCAATGACCAACGGCTGCGTTATAAAATTTTCGACCATCGCCGTTTTGGGTCATGGACCGGTCGGCAAAGATCTATGCTGCCGTTTCCCTATTCAGGCACATTACGGACGCTTACTGACCTTGCAATGATTTTTGATTTCTGGAAAATGATCACACATAAACCATATTTCATTCGACTTCATCTTGCAAATTCGACTCAGAAAAGGCTACTAAAATTGATAGTGTTAGTCATAAGCATTCATATAATGTGTTTGATTAAAATATGCATCAACGAGCAATGACAGACGTCAGTGCATCATTTAGTCCGTCCAGGGGTAGGATTGAGGATTTTAGCAGTTAAATAAGACGCTATGTAAAACTTTCATTTACTAATGAAACGAATTTTTGAACAAATACTCAAATCGATGCTACGAATATCGAATTTCGATCAGAGTGAAGGGAAACTTCTTGATAGTCAACAAGCAGTACGTCGTCGGCCAGCCGTTTCAGAGAATTAATCAAATTGAATTTTGCCATTATGTTATCACGATTGATAAATCTAAAGAATTCGCATAAAATAAGTTTTATAAATATTATGCGCAACAGCTACAGAAGTATATGTAATATTGATTTTTAACTGAAAGCATGCTAGTCCAATTTTTGATTGCTGGTTTTCTATATTCCTGCAATGTCGCGATCAGTTCCGGTTTTGCCATGCCGCCTTAGGTTTATAAACTCATTCGATGGGTCATAAATACGACTATCTACCCATGTTCTTGGGCCACCAATTCCAGACACCCTCACGTTCTTGGGCCTGAAAAGATCCACGAGCGATCATTCATTGCACCAGGCGGGATTCGAACCCGGACCTATAGCTTGCAAGACTAGCGCGCTACCATTACACCACAGGCCCCGATCACAGCGTGTTCAGCTTCACTATATATGCTAGCGTAGTGAGATGCTACATAACTCCCCTGCGGAGTCGCGGAGCGAGCGTGCGTTGAGCTCCAGCAGTGTGAAGAAACTCCGTGCAGGGGATCACGTCGGGTTCACCAATTAAAAGGATCCAGGAGCGATCATTCATTAGACCAGCCGGGATTCGAACCCGGACCTCTAGCTTGCAAGACTAGCGCGCTACCATTACACCACAGGCCCCGATCACAGCGTGTTCAGCTACGCTATATATGCTAGCGTAATCAGATGCTACAAGCCACCAAATACTGACCCTTCCCCCAAATTCTTGACCACCAAAACTTGATCTGCCAGGATGTTGAACCACAAAATTCAGCAAAAAATTATTTTATTACTGCATTACTGCATAAAAAATAACTGCATTCAAAACCCTTCTTATAGTTATTATAGCAAGAAGTCAACTGTATTCCATTTTATACGACGTTTTATATTATTGTTTCGGACATGAAAACGCCATGTTCAACACGTTTGTTATTATAATTTGTTCTTTGAAAAACAAATTTGAGGCACGATTTTGAATACTGATAGATATATCTTGCCATTAATGAGGGAAAAGTATGACACTTCACAGCAATCTAATGTCAATCCGTGCTTGATGACACGAGGATTTTTTTCTGCCTTACCATCTCATTTCTGGTGATCATCATGTGCAAATCCCCACAAAACGTTTGGTATGGGGTTAAGTCCGAGTCCCCGGTAGTGAGTAATTATAGAACGCATTGAGGACAGTTGTTATCCGAACCCCCGTCCCCCCAAAAAAATAAACTGTGGGTCGAACCCCCTGCATTGCAAAACACGAGATAGGGTGTCTATGCATGATGACTCCTCCCCCAAGAAACGATAGCGGTAAGGCTCAAAACGCCCGTGTCATCTAACTCGGATCAACATTGTTGTAATGCAAAACGCGTTAACTACTGAATAGACAGAAAATTTCAGGGCGAATCTTGCAAATTCACTGATCGAACCAATAATTTGCAAAAAAGTATGTTGTTTCAGTTTTGTACTGTTACGAACTTGTATCATAGGTGTCGAAGCTCTGTTTCAGGGGGGTAGATCGTCAGGGCGAAGGTAGATGAATTTGCAACTCAAAAAATTTCCCACTGGTTTTTCACAATTTAGGGTAAATTTTTTCAAATTTGTTTCTATTTTATACCACTTTGATGACAATTTTTGCGACTTTTCATCCCATTTATACTGTAGTTCCCGCGACCGGGAGGGGGAGGGGTGATGTAGGGCTGCGGAGCATTCCAGAAGGGGGTAACTGGACCTTGAGGGGTCCGACCCTTGGTGATAACCCCCAAACACCTATTGATACCTATGCTTTGTATCCAAAAAATATTCCAAAAAATTTGATTCAACTATACATATGCCGTAGAGCGGAAAACGTTGTTTCAAAGAAACATTAGCCCTAGTAGTCATAAAGAAATTTAGTTTCATAACAAGGGATTTGTTCCAAATGCATACGCGTTATGCATGGTTTATTGAGTCTGAATTACGGTTTTTAGTATTTCTAAGCATTCTTAGCAATAGCTGCTCTAATAGCATATGTTTAATTTTCTTACATTTCCTAGTCTTTATCTTAAAAAGTTCAGATCTTTGCGTTTGATATTTTTATCTTGTTAGAAGTTTTAGAAAACATTTACGGTGAAATGTATTTGAGTTCAATAAGTTCAATTGGATAAAACAGTATAATCATTGATTCCGGCGTCTGATAAGGCCGCGCCACGATGCATTTTGCGCGCAGGTTAAGGCCGTTCCTGGCTTTTTGTAAATAATATTGCCTTACACAGTCGTAATTGACAAGATGTTCACTGACCAAAACATTTCGCAGATGAGTAAAATTTGGTAACAAACGGATAGCGATCATTTATTCATTACATTTGCGCACAACTAACAAGGCCTACTTCGGTGTAAACCCTTTCTCGTTTATGATACTATAATTAAATCTTGACTAATAAACATTTTTATGACACAATGCTTCTCACTACAGTTTATGTTTGTGTCGAATGTGTCAAAGTGTACAACTTGGATTATTTCATACGCAACAAATTTGTATTTTGTTGATACAATTCGTAATCTCATTTAGAAGGGGTCCACCCTGACCAAACTGGTAATACGTTTATTTTCTGACCAGCCTATGGGTTCGGTGCCTTCAGTGCCTATAGGTTCGGCCCCTTCAGTGCCTATGGGTTCCGCGCCTTCAGTGCCTATGATTCGGCGCCTTCAGTGCCTATGGGTTCGGTGCCTTCAGTGCCGATGGGTTCGGCGCCTTCATCGCCTGTGGGTTCGGCGCCTTCAGTGCCTATGGTGTCGGTGACTTCAGTGCCTATGGGTTCGGCGCCTTCAGTGCCTATGGGTTCGGCGCCTTCAGTGCCTATGGGTTCGGCGCCTTCAGTGACTATGGGTTCGGCGCCTTCAGTGCCTATGGATTCGGCGCTTTCAGTCTCTATGGGTTCGGCGCTTTCAGTGCCTATAGGTTCGGAGCCTTCAGTGCCTATGGAATCGGCGCTTTCAGTGCCAATGGGTTCGGCGGTTTCAGCAGATATGGGTTCGGCGCCTTTAGTGCCTATGGGTTCTGCGCCACCCTATCCCCTACCACTCCTCTATGAGCATGTATGGATACAACTAAACATGCGAGCTGTTTATTGCTAAATTGTGTTTGTGAGCTTTTGGTCGTATGTTTAAGATTCAACTGACGATAGAATATATAGTACGATCTGTCACAGTCGTATAACTCTCATTTGAAGATAAATATTTCAGTGTGAAATTAAAAGTCAAGTCTATGTTGCTGCTTTTAAAGATGCGAATTAGTAACAACAGTTTTACCATTTACCTTACACGGCTAATTGGCAAAAATAACTCCAAAATGATGAACTGCTAACAATTATTAAACGGAAACCGTAGAAACTATTCATTTAACAATGATTGCATCAATTCGTAGGCAAAATTCTGATGTTTGATAAAATAATAGAAAAACGTTCTCAGCAGTTGTTTTTAGTCAAACAGTCATATCAAAATTACCCTGGTCCCACAAAAAATCAATGTTCTAGGTTATTATTTTTGTGTTTCAATTTTTATAAAATTTTAGATCCCACGGTAGATGATAGTCAAGTTACGGAAACGGAACTTTCACATTTTCGAATAAACAAGGAAAAGTTCAGAGAAGGGTAAGTCAAGATGTAATATTTTGGACGGAATTTGCCGACGTCACTGTAAAATCGTAGAGTCCAATCTAGCAATTAAACTAGTCTTTTTGTCATGAGTAAAATGAGTTAGATACTAGAATTATTCTCAGCCATCTCTCACTCAGATAGGGTCAGAGCTGACACTTACTAAGTCAAACTTTGACTCACTGGTTGAATCCAAAATCATAGTAATTTTTCTGACCTTGGAAATGACAGCTTCACTGAGCCCGTTTCCGATTGATAGTTTTTTTACAGTTTTAATCAAGTGGAACATCAATTTGAATGTAAAGGTTGAACTAATTTCGTTCAATATTTTAATGACATTTATTACAAGAATTATAGCATTCAACTGCAACGTTCATTCTTCATGTGCTCAGCGGCGTTATACTCTTGACAGGTACAGTTGCCGAGATTCTTCTACCTAGTTCGAATGGTTTCGTGTGATAATTGAGTAAAGAATATTTCTAATCGGTAACTCAGTTGACTCAACAAATGAATTGGAGTGGCAGTCGCAGCAGCTGCTTTTTACTGGACTCATAGTAATACATCAATGATTGATTGTGCTCCAGCGCCGTCGTGGAAACGGGATCAAGCAGATGTGAGGCTTACGATCCTTAATGAATGTCGCAATCTTTCGAATACTTTCCCTCGAGAACGGTCGATTCAATGTAGTAGGAAAGAAGTCGAAGCCCAGTTTTCGAGGAATTTCTGTTTTGTCCAAGCGTCCAGCATGCTCAATGAAGACACTCTTTCGTCAGGTCGTCCTGCGACTGGACATTATAACCGAACCCTCTAACGAAGCTCAGCATTATTGGTTCATTCAAACTTCATCATACCAAAAATGCTCTAATGGTAAATGTTCTCGAAGGTGATGCTAAAGGCGTTTTAAAGGAGTGTCATTAGAATAGTTGTGCAGTGGATGTATACTTTTATTGCTGTTCCCATGTTATTTGATACTCGTGGCTATCGCACTGCTGGGTGCGTTTGGATCTCATCAAATTGGACGAGTCTGTGTCTGATAAGTAGCTACTGAGGTTGCTGAAGCTCTCAACATGTTTGATGGCGGTGTTATTTAATCGCATGCCACATGGCGTACTGATACTCTATGTCTGAACCTTGTAGCAGAAACTTGGTATTATGGTCATCCCGCTGCGTTCTAGCTGCGTCATTACCTCTGCCCAGAATTAATCCAGATGTATCTATGAATCGCAATGCATAGCTCTGATTAATACTATTAAAAATATTGCACTGTCGACATACAGCAACCATTTTTGAGCTAAAATTGGCGTCATCGTAAAAACCGACGAAAAAATTTGTAAAGAGTAATAATTTGAACCATATTCGGAATGAAAATTGAGGTATAAATTAGGAAAAATGCAATAACTTGTTGAAAACTTGGCCTATTTCAATAGTGAACATTGTCAGCTTTGTAATTATTTCGACTGTCATCAGGTATATACATAATATCTGGAGCCAAAAGAATATAAATCTGTTTAAACAACTCTTGGAAGAATCGATAATTTTTGTAATCGATTCTGATTATTGTACTTGCAGCACTAATCTTATTTTAATGCATTCTATATAAGTGAAGGATAACATAATAGAGTATTTGTATTCTAGCAGACTCTTCGAATAGCGTAGTTTGGCTGTGTCCAAGCTGAAGACTACGATGCCGACGATTAAAACAAATTTTTGTTCAGACTTGGATCATGTCTTACGGCAGTGAATATAAGGTTGTTTCATTACTTAAGGTTAAGATTATCTTACTTTTTGTTTTTTTTTCAAATACTAAATTCAAATATTCATAGTGGTTGGGACTTGGCCCACCGAAGCGTCTTTGTATCAACGATTGCTGTGTCAATTCTTTTCGTATACAGATTGGTCGGGCATAAGTAATTGTTCTATTTCAGCATGTCATCATATATTGTTCGTGTTTACCATTTTTTCCGAAAACTGATCAAGCCAGACGAGCGCCATTCAGTCGATGTCTATGCGCCGATGTTCCTTTGTGACTTCATTTGTTTCTTGGTTGTCGTATTCGGATTTAGAGGATTTGGTGTAAGTTGACATTTGTAACAGTTTCTGATATTGTTCTAGTTATGGCGATAATACTTCTTCGATGCAAGTATACAAGTGATGCATTGTCCACAAAGAAATGTGTGCACTTACTCGACAACGTCAGTATATACACGTGTGTATCAAAACACTGCGTTCTACAGTATGTTACCACCTTCGTGAGTTGTTACGCAAAGTGATACACACGTGTGTATATGCTGACGATGTCGAGCAAGTGCACACATTTCTCTGTGAACGATGCATGAATCCGGTACGGTTTCTAGACAATAGCAAATTTCTATTCATACGTGTCGTCACATAACACGAGACATTTAGCATATTTCCATATGTCGCAAGCGTTCTATGGTCTCTCTGATATTTACAGCTACTGTAACTGGAATCTACCTTATTTATGCATACTATGCGCAGAGACATTGTGCATTTCATTAGCCGTTACTATTAAATATATAAAACTTTAATGTTCAACATTTAAACCAGTCATTTTCTTGCGGACCAGCAAATATTGGAATTCTGTGGTTGAATAAACTGTTGAATCATCCTTCATTTGCAATCGAAACAGGTCGACTTTGTAAGCTCGGCATAGTGTTTGTACCTGGATCGTTGCCGTCGTTCACAGTGTTTTGATTTTAGTTAAGGGAACTGTCCTACCATAGAGCAATGGTGTTCGTACCCTCTTGCGATCAAACGATCTGGGTTCTACTCCAGCTTCGCTTTGTCAAACATTGTACAATGCGTAAACCATACATCTATTTGCTAGAGCAAGTTTGTGTTATGCTGGTTTCAAATTTGCACTTATGCTGCTAACTTCAGAGCCATATTCTGATAATATATATAATGCAACTTTCACAGAAAGTTGTGTGCAGTCACTGCATGTCGTGGCAAAATTTTTGTAAAAGCTGTTACAAAAACTGCGTCACTTTGAAACACTGCTACAGAAACAGTGTCAGTTTTAGAAAAACTGCGACAGAAATTATGCCACTTTTAGACAATCTGACAAAGTAAACAGCGAGCTTAGAAGTTAGCATCAACTATTAAACTTGTTGTGAAATCACTGTTACCTTTTATAGTGTTGATTTCTCTCGTGCTTGCAACGACTATTAAGTTTGTTTTCTATAGTGTTGACGATTTAAAACAGAAAAATGATTTTTGGCCCATAAAAAATTTTCCCCAATTTTGAGCATTAAAGCCCAACAGTCGTTAGGAAAAGAATTGTGTATAGTATAGTGTTTATGTTCAAAATTAAGTTATCGAGCATATAAAAATTACTATTATACGAAAAAGGGAGAACTCCTTAATAGATATTTCTTTTAGAACTGATGTTTAAAAGCGCTCGATTTAACTTAGCCACTTATAATGCTGCAACGAAACATACGGTATAATCATAGGTTTCGAAGGTGTGTGGCCTTGGGGGGTGGGGGTGGATGGTATTCGTGGAGAGGTCGTCAGGGGGTAGACATATGTACAAAGAAGTAAAATTCTTTGACTCTACCTTGAAATTAACAGGCTCTCTGTAATATTACCGCCGCAAAACGCCTACTTGAAGGAACGGAATCTGCCCACAAAACCCTGTGTCGGTATACCGCGAAAGCCAAATTACTGTTTTCAGATGGCCTTAATTCTCACATTTTGAGTCAATTTCAAATTTTTCTTAGACTTTCAAGCGTTGTTTGCACCTAAAATCTTCAGGAACTCGATTTCCAATAGTCAGGACAGATGGGAAAATCTGAAAATTTCAACAGTCTTATTTTTAATCAGAAGAAGGAGGCGGTGGTATCTAAGTCAGCTGTAATAAAGATATTTTTTAAAACTCTCCAATCCATTCATTCTGTAACTTCGAAAATACAATAGGAAAATTTTTGAACACGAGTCTCTTTGAAACGTTACTATACAATTTACCGACAATGGCGAATAACAAACCTCAAGTTTGTGCTTTCTCACACAAAATTCACAAAATATCACATATTTGCTAAACTACTGTATACTGAATTCACTACAGCATTTCCTGCGTTCCGCAGCTTTAGTTTCGTACAATCTAATAGCTGCTCATCAGGTCTATATCTGTCATTGTTATACAGTGACAATTGCATAAGTTAACTGAAACGCCAGTGAAATAACAAAATTCCATTCGGGATGCCGTTTTATCGCAATGTGTGTTTCAGCATTTGCTGCTGTTGATAATAACTGCGTCTGAGTTAGAATAAATATATTATTTTGACGTCATACACATTAAAGTTAAACAAACTATTAAGTTAAACATGTTCATTTAAATATTTTTTAAAAAGGGCAATAACGGTTTGTGACGGGTGCGAAAAAACCTATATATGGACCATTATTGATGCCCTTTAAGCAATAAATAACCAAACAAATGTAAACTCACTACATTTTGGAAATATGTTTCGACGAACGTAAAACCCTTGAAATTCCATGAAAAGGTATTATATAGTCTAGTTGAACTCTAAATAGTAAAACCATCGTATGCAGCGTGATTGATAACCTAATAGACACTTGCTGTAAGGTAAAAACACGCAACATATAGACATTGACACATCAACATCGACGATCGTAAAATCCTTGAAACCCCATGAAAATGTATTATATAGTCTAGTTGGACTCTAAATGGTAAAACTACTGTATGCAGCGTGATAGATAATCTTATAGACACTCGTTGCAAGGTAAAATCACGCAACATATCGACATCGACACATCAACATCGACGATCGTAAAACCCTTGAAACCCCAATGAAAAGGTATTATATAGTCTAGTTCGACTCTAAGTGGTAAAACCATCGTATTCCGCGTGATTGATAACCTAATAAACACTCATTGTAAGGTAAAAACACGCAACATACCGAAATTATAAAAATCGCTCCCTCTGGTAAATAGTCGACGAATCACATTCGGGTCAGCAGCGGCTCAGGCACTGGTCCCACAAAAAACTCATGGTCAGTAACGTTGTAGATCTCGATCAGCTGATTCTGTATAGTTGTCTCGATATGTAAAACCTAAGTGGTACATGAATGCCCTAAACATTTTAGAAATTATTGGTAAATTCGGAAATCTTTTGTACTAATTAGCTCAAACAGGCAAAAATTGAGGGAAAATTTAGCAAAAATTAGCAAAACTACGCTAAATTGAACAAAATTTCAGCTACATTGGAAAAATTATTAAATCTTAAAATTTCGTAAATTTTCTCTTCCAAGGCAGTGAGACGTTGGACAACTAATTATGTGTCCGTGGGTCAAATTAAGTGTGAACTGTTTTGTATCGGTGTCAATAAAGAAAAAATAAATAAATCAGCGAAAACCTTGATGAAACTCATCGGTTACTTCAACGGAGAGTGGAAAAAGTGAGAGACTGGTCCCCCATGCATCCTTTCCCGAATCGACGCCCATGGTATTGTGGCAATATGCCTGGAAACTACTGAATGAAGAAGGTTTGCTGTCGCTTAGATTACCCGATACGATCGGGTGAATGCAGACTTGTTTTTCCATAGTAAAGAGTGTGCAGCTTCTATACAGCAAAATTGTCCAAATACATCGTGTTGTGTACAATCCGCGTCAAGCCGATCCCGGCCGAGCCGCCTCGAGCTTTTTTGACGAGAGATGGTCTTTTCAGCTAGAATGTGGAAATCCCAAGCTCGGTTCGAGTCTGCTCGAATAAAATTGATGCCAGCTTGCCTAGGGCTCGGGCCGAACCGAGGCGAGCACAGCATCGAGCCCAATTTCTCTACTCTAACGCAAACGCGTGGACCCTTTAGTACTAAAAATTAACTCGTTCTGGAATATCGAACGAGAAGCACTGCCAAAAACCGAAACATAATGATTATATAGTCTAGAGTACTGCATAGTGTTACCTTTCAATTCTAATTCCTAAAGTCAGTTTATGGATTTCAGAGCAAATCTTTAAAAGTACAATTTGCTGTATAAATATGCCATTCCATAGCTGCACAACCACGCATTTTTTATATAAACGAAATTGGCTATCAGAATTTTCGGTACCATACAGATCTCAACACTCATCGATATGTAATTGGTTCTCAGAAGAGTAGCCGACGCATACACAACGTAATGCGGATTGCACGTTTTACTTTACTAACTTACGCATAATTTTCGGGGTGCAGACAGGTTTATAAGTTTTGGAACTCGCTGAGAACGATTGTGTGACTCGTTCTGACATCTCTAATCGGTAGGCCTATTTGAGAGCAGTCACCGAATTTTTGGCATTCCACAATGGACTAGCATAATTTCATAGTTTCCGGTCGAATACGCGTCGGATTACATTGCCAGTTGTATTAATGTACAGATGCTTCACGCCAGTTGCACCAACTTGTATAAAGGGACATCATGTTACTTGCTTCAAATTGTAGGCGACCAATCTATAAACCCTGGCGTGACACTCTCTTTAAGCTGAGAGCAAATGGCCTGCCAACGTCAACTATTTGGTGTAATTGGCATGCCAGCTTCTAAAGATTGTGTAGTCGATGCACGAAAATTAATGTGAATGACACACAAGATAATCCTTCAGCAGTTATTTAATGGGTTTGGATGGTAAACTTTGTGACCTTGTTGTTTTCAATGTAGCATATATATCTATGCTATCATTTATTTGCATTTTTGACTGTAAAGGTTTTCAAGGTTGCTGAAAACGAAGGAGTGATTTAATTTGAACGTATCTGTTACCAATGTACCTTTTCAGAATAATGATAAACTCCCTGGAACTATGTCCCCATTCAACCATTCGTTATTTCGTGGTTTTCAATCTATTGCTATAATTTGTTAAATTAGCTATTATAAAGGTTTTTCACGCTTCTGGAAACGATTGCAGAGTCATAATGCGCGATGTACGCTCGTGAACTGCCCCAAAATTGTGAGTTCCTAAATACGCGATAGGTGGGTATATCTCATCAAGTATTAAATGCAACGCAAGCTGTTTACGTCTCTCTAAATAACGTATTCAACACTAAGAATTCGCCACCTAGGCGATGTGACAAGCTACTAGTTGTTGTAGTGGTTTTTCTAGAAGATTTTCCAGGTTTTCCTACAAGTGGCAAAAGGTATGTAACATTTTTATTAAAACTTACACTGATTTTGTAACAGCTTTTCTAAAATTGTCAGTTTCTATAGCAGCTTTTTTCAAATTGACGCAGTTTCTATAGTACTTTTTCTAAACGTGACACAGTTTCTGTAGCAGTTTGTCTAAAAGTGACACAGTTTCTGTAGCAGTGTTTCAAAGTGACAGAGTTTTTTGTATCGGCTTTTTCAAAAATTTTGCTGCGATGTCCGATGACTGCCCACAACTCTCTGTGAACTGGTGCATTAGTAAATAATTAACGCTGGCCTAAAGATATGTAGCTAATTTATACAGACTTCGTGATAGTTTAATGGTCCATGGGTCACAACAGGGACAAAATCATAGTAGGTAATGCCAAAATTTACGAAATATCATATTCTTTCCATCAGACGCTTTTCTATATAGTTGGTTTTTAATTGCAGACAGACACCGGAGCCGGAGGTGTGGCAGAATATTTCGAAGAAAATAAGGTAATTGTCATAGCAGTCCAAAGTATCATTTTAGCAATGATCTAATAACTTGTAGTACATATGTGTCGATAGAGAGGTAATAGGTAGTTATTTCCTAAGGGTCGGACCCAGTCAAACTAAATCTGTTCCTTCACTCCTCCAATTTCATCTCTCTTTTCTCGCACCGCACGTCCAAATCGTGCGGAAATATTTAGCAAAAATAGGCAGGATACGATGAAAATTAGAAAAAAATTGGAGTAAAATAGGCAAAAAATAAGGAAAATTAGAAAACATTTATCACAAATTGGCAAAAAACAGGAAAATTTTTGAGTTCTTAGCCCCCGTGGCCTATCCCCTCCGGGGTATCTGTCCCCACGCTCCCCCGGACCATCTACCCCACTAACTCACCTATGCTGTAGCCCTTCGACACCTATTTAAAATTGCCGATGATCACATTCTTTTGTTGCTTCAACATTGGTGCAAAATATGGATTTGTCATTTATCAACTCTCAGGCTGTTAGATTGTAACTCAACAAGTTTGTCGAATGTCCTTAAAGGTACAATAACATAAAGCACATATACATACATGCTTATTTAGGTGAGAATAGATGGTTACCCTCCCTGAGCAGTCAAAGTTTCCCCATCCATCTGCACGAAAGGCCACTGCTTACCTCCTCACTCCGGGCAGATGCCACAATCCCCTTTCCCCACCAACCGGCTTACTTCGCCCTGGGAGGCAGAATGTGGACCGTCCCCGAGAGCGATCTTATACCTTGGGCATGTATGCACAGATAATGCATGAAATGTGATTGATTTACAAAATTCTGCTGCTAATTGAGCATAACGTAGGAAGTGAAACAAAGAATTTATTCGAAGTGCATTCAAAGTGATACAAAAACAAGACTATGGACTTGTCGATAACACAACCAGCTTAATGTGTGGTATGATACCGAGTCGTACATAAGTATCATTTTAGGACAGTGTTGAATTTAAAAAAGTTTACGTTAATTTTGCTAATTTTGGTTGTACTTTTCAACGGTTAGTACAAACGCCATATGATACAGCAATTCACCACACAAGGCGGCATTCAGACAGTTTGATGCTCAATTTTTGTACTGGTGCTCAGTTCTGATACTCTATATAATGTTTAAGATTTATGTAAAATTTAGCGTTTGCCTGTGTCATTGCATTTATTTTCGAAAATAATATGACCTTTCATATTTGTCAAGTACAACTTAAGTATTACTGAAAATTTGGCGTCGTTTTGCGTCATGAACGTTTTTGTCCAACCCTTTTTGTGCCTCTTTTAGATTCCTGGTGCATTTATTGTAATGCTCATTGTTCAGTTTGCATTGATCATTATTGATCGAGCGTTATTTCTTCGAAAATTTCTGTTTGGAAAGCTCGTCTATCAACTGGTGTTGGTTGTATTCGTTCACATATGGATATTTCTTATACTGCCGGCCGTGACAGACAGGTTAGTTAATTTGGGTTAAAGAGATTTTTTCGATGTTAGCATAATGATCTTGATTGTGTGACTTGGCAGCAGAATAGTCTGCAAATTTTATCCTGAAAACAGTTCGAGTTGATGACCTGTGTGCCCGCCCTGGTGATTCTCAATAGTCGCTGCAATCGCTATTGAGGCTAAAAATTAACAATTGTGCGGCAGATTTTGGCGTTCGCCGTCAATATAGAAACTTACAAAAATTTTATAAAACACTTCCCTAACCCTTTTTAAATAGCTGTGTTTTAGGGTTAAATAACAAACTTATCTCCTTCTATTCGTAAAGGCCACCCACTGAACTATATTACGATTTTCCTGTATACGCCAACCGGTTTATCAAAGATGTTATCAGTTTGAGAGTGAAAATGATTGTTTTGTAATCAAATGCTATCCTGTTAGTCGACACTAGATCATCACAAAAATGTGCTGTCCGGCACTATTTTTATTTCTGATTATATTCATCTTAAGGTTCGTTCCCACACTCAAACTTGTTGCTCAAAATTTGAGCTCAAATTTTGGTCATTTTTTTTCGATCGCATTTTTGATCAAAATTAGAATTTTTTTCAATTTATGTAAATTTGAAAGTGTGAACACTCTTTAAACGTTAGTAGGATATAGTTTTGCAAATGAGGGCCAAAGAACAGATATTTAAAAAAAATCCAGCTTAAAACTTAGGATCAAATTGTGAAACATGATGATTTTATACATTTTTCTATTGCAAATTTAAAGTCAAATTATGATCAAATTTGGATCAAAATTATATATAATTTTTAGCTAAAATTTTTAGCTTAGTATGTGCGCAAAAAGTTTGAACAATTGGATGCAAGTTTAGTTATTATTCAAATCCAAATCCATCGCAAATCACCGTGGAGAGAAATAAACCTTTTGGCTCCAAATATTGCGTTTTTTAAAATAATTCAAAACTGTTGAATCAAATGTCAGTTTGACATAATTTTACGCCTTTATGTAATAAAACACCGCAAAATGTCACAGATGTTAATACCAAGTGTTCAACTAGTGTCCAGCATTTGGTTTGCATTATCTGTTCTATAATATTTCAATCCTACTTCTAGTTTTTCAATATTCAATTGATTCATTTTCAATTAATGAAGCACTATCGATAAAAGTTGAATTTTTTAGACTATTCGTGGATAATCTTCCGGCAAAGCTGTGGTACTTTACGAAATGCGTCTATTTCTGTCTGTCGTCATGGCAAATACGTTCAGGCTATCCTACGCGAATTTTGGGCAATTTTCTAACGAAAAAGTACAACCTCATCAATATGGTCTTATTTAAAGTGTACGATTCTTTATTTGTTTTATTAATTTTGAAATGATTCGCATTTAAACTTCATTACAATGAAAATTTGATTGCAAAATTTTTAATAAATGTTTTAAAGGCAGTGTGTTTACAATATAAGCAAACTGTATTCCTATAAAAAGTTCTCACACTGCGGATCGCATGGTTCGTAACGGGCGCGAAAGTCTTGCGCCATTTCATCTTGATATTTTGTAATACAAACTGTAAACTTATATGCGAATATTGACGGCTCGGGCTATATCATTCTTCTGATTACTGATCAGAAAATTGGTCATATCTGCGTAACAGAACTATGATAAATGTCCAAATTGTTCCAGCGTCGTTACTTTCCACTTTGCAATGGTGATGTCAGAACTACCATGCATATATTCATACTTTAGACTACTCAATTAAGCTCAGATTGATACAAAAACGGTCACCATGCAATCTGCAGTTGAAAGGTCTCAGGGAGTAGTCGGAATCCGCGGGCGTCGGCTCAGGGTGTAGACACCATCGGGGATGAGGTCCTACATAAAGGGGATGCTGAAACAAGAAAACAACACCCCGCCATCGGTGCATTTTCGGTGATTTTACCCCCATTTTGCCTATTTTCATTCTGTTTTTACCAGGGGGTGTTGTCTAGGTTGTGGAGCACCAGATTGGGTATTAAATATCCACAAAAATGTACATAGTCGACGAACGGTCGGTCATACATTGTGTTAATTTTTGGGTATTTTCTTTTAATTCTCTGTCCGAATTTGGTCAATTTTGAAGATACTAAGCTGATTTTGATATCAATCGATTCAGCTCGATGGGGCGGTTCACAAATACTCATTTACCCACATCTCTGACAATTTTTTCGATTTTTTGAGGTCCCAGTTCCCTCCCACCTTGGGAACCCAAATTTTTTACTTCGGAATATGGTCATGTTGGGTACCGTTGGAGTCGGCTTGATGAGGGAAATCTATTGGTGCGTAGATTATTGAAATCTACGGCATAGTTAGAAAGTTAGTCTAAGTAACCTTGAAGGGCGGAAATGAATTGCAGGCCATGCCGTTATCGATATACTAAGCCTAAGCCTTAGTCTTAGCCTAAATTAAGGTTCTTATATGAGACATACACTAAGCCTAAAGTCTAAGTCGGAGGGCTCCTTCGCCCGAACCCACGCTCTACGTTGTTCTTTTTTGTAACGTTATAACGCACCGCCCCTCAGGATTACGTGGGCACTAGTAACTTTCTAACGGTGCCGCAGATTTTATTTTAATAAACTGCACACCAGTAGATTTCTCTCATCAAGCCGAGTCGAACGGTGTCCAACATGACCATACCGAAGAAAAAAATTTTTAGGTTCCCAAGGGGACCTCAAAAAATCGAAAAAATATTTGGCAGGAATGTTGGTAAAATGAGTATTTGCTGAAGTGCATGATCGAGATGAATCGATTGCTGCCAAAATCAACTCTTTGTTGTCAAAATTGAGCAAACTCGGGTTGGGGTTAAAAGAAAAGACGCAATTTTTTAAACATGCGATTTTTGAATTAAATTTTTAAGCTCTAAGAAAATAAGTTTGCTGGGCTTACGCTAGACTATACAAGCTCAAGGTACGCAGTCCTACAGGGAATAGCGTGTGCTGCGGGGGCAGCGCTCCCATGGCCGCGGGAACATTGTCATGAGAGTGGTGAGGGCTAAATTTTCGAAATATTTTTAGACTGAAAACTTTTCTTAAATTTTGACAATTTTTCGCGATTTTTTGCCATAATTCCCTCGATTTCTCCCAATTTTCCTCCAAAATTTTGGAAATTTCGCGCAATTTGCGCTTGTTTTACTCGGGTTTTGTCTATTTTTGCCAAAAATTTACGACGCCTTTTTCGCATGGGGGAATGTGGCTAGGGGAGGGGTGGATTCGATCCTCTAAGGGGAGCTAATCTCTCCCTCTCTCCCTATGAGCATGTAATCGCTAGATGTAAAAATGCATGATCAAATAAGAGCATGGAGTAGAAATTAAGACTATTTTGTACCAAATCCGAAGTTATATGAACAGTTTGAGAACAATAGTATGTTACACGCTGTTAGTGTTCTCCGACAATTTTAGAACAAACCCAATGCTTAGGCAAGAAACTATAAGATGTAAGCTTCCGGTTGCAACAACACTATGCAGTTATATATTCTTCGTTTTAAAACCTTATAGATTTATGGCGATCCCGTTTCTATTCGAGCTGCGTGCTTTAATGGATTGGATATGGACCGACACCAGTATGGGACTTATGGATTGGCTAAAGCTGGAAGACATTTATGCGAATATTTACGAGATTAAATGCACAAGAAAATTTGAAGACGTAAGTCACACTGAATAATCGTTCTCACAATCAATCAGACAGCCAAAACCTCAAATATAAGCAAAGATATAAGCATAAAAACTTTTGAAGCTTGTGTCATGGGAAAATCAGTAGGAACTACATTTGCAAAACGGATAAGGGTTTTGCTAAGCCATTAAATATCGACATTAAGATAGTTATTAATCCTTTTGGACATTACAAACATTTTCAGGAAAAGCATCGTGTTGAAATTTCTACGAAGGGATTTAGTGCAGTATTGTTTATTGAGGAACATAACACATTAGCCTACGAAGGATACTATCCAATACTAAAATATAAAGCCATAAATTAGCATAAACGAGCCTAATAGGCGAAATATATAGCATCAGAGAAAATAGTTGCTTCTAAAATTTCTTTTAAACAGTTTAAACCTAGTCGCTCACTATATGTTGTAGAACCATCATCAGACAACAAGAAAGCGGGAAACCGAACATTGGCGCCGACTCTAATAATCCATGAGGCCAAGGAATTCCTGAGTGGCTATGCCATGCTATTAAGCTTTAGCCTAAGCTTATGGTCTTCTATGAGACATATACACTAAGCCTAAGCCTATGCCGAGGCTGCCGCCGCACCAACTCCTCGCTCTAAGCGGTTCTTTTTCTAACGATATAACATGTTTCCCATTTTTGTTATCTGGGCTAGCCATGATGTGGTGGTTTAAAGCATGTATTTTAAGCTAAAGCTACATAAAAATAGTACACATTGGTATTAAGGGACATATGGTATTAAGGGATATATGGTATTAAGGGACACTAGTAACTTTTAGTAGTTTTAACCCTATTTTGGGGAAATAAGGGACAAAATATTAATGCAAATATATGTCACTATAGAAAAAATATAAACATCTGAGAGTTGGTACAAACAGAGCCTAGTATATACGCTTTCCAATAGTGCAAACTTTAGTGTTGTAGGTTTGATATTTATTTAGCTAGAGAGGTTTTAAATTGTATGTCCCTTAAATACATACGGTGTCACTGAAGGTGTCCCTTAATTGCAATGTGTACTTGTATGTCCCTTAAATACATACGGTGTCACTGAAGGTGTCCCTTAATTGCAATGTGTACTATATGTAACGATGTCTTTTCTATGCTGTATGCACAATGCAATCTGTTAGATGTTGTCGGACACTAAGGACGTTACTTATGAAAACATTTCGCAGACTCAGACAGTACAGTGCATAAGTAACGAAGATCCGTCGGTTTAGAGACCCTAGATGGTCCCGACACGGGGCGTTGTCGGTGTCGTCAGTATGGGGGGCTAAATTTTGATGAAATTCTTTTATGAATTCAAAATTTTTCCACATTTTTGCCGATTTTCGATATATTTTTCTAATTTCCCATGTTTTTAACAATTTAACCCCAATTATAACCACTTTTCACCATATTTTTGCCAATTGTTTCAACATTTTGCGGGAGGCGATGGGTAAATGTGATTTGAGGTCGAACGCTTAGTGGGGAACAACACCCACTACGTTGTTGGATACCAATGGATAGTGTGGCAGGAATCCAGCACCAGTTTCACATTGCGTGACGGTCGTCTTTCTGAAGAGTGGCAACGTCAACTCATGTAACGTGTGTGTGTCCAGGTTACGTTGAATATGATAGGCCCTGAATGAGCTTATATTTACTACTAACATGCCTTAACGCGTGCCGCAGAGTGAGATTAAAGCAGAAAACAATGACACACCCTGTTGGCAAAGTCTTCCTTTCGTAAATTTAAAACCTGACATTAGATTCAGCTGAGACTGAATATGTGATTTATTTATGGAATAACTTCAATAAAATACAACATCGTTATTGATCTGGGTTTCTCAGCATGTATATCGTTCGACTTTGTTGCGTATATGCATAGAACTAAAAATACCTTAAATTAAAAATAAAAATAAATAAAAAAATAAAATTCATGTTGGAAAGTGGGTCAACCCATAAAGTGCGAAGTTAAAAACCAATTGGTTCGGCAAATTAAACAATTTCGTTTGAAATTACGACGAAATCATATAATTATGGTCATTCAGGAGGTATACCAATGCTTCGAGTGATAACTTATAAGTGTAGCTTTGTTTGGGTAAGAGACACAGTGACCATTACAAGGCATGGTTTACAGAATACAAATACTTGAATGACTCACGTCATGGTTTTCAGCATCCTCGAAAACCTTTATAATTATAGATACTACAATTATACCATAAGATTACATTTTCAACGGTAGCTAGTTACGCGTATTACCGCTTACCGACAGTGTCAGGCACACCGTGTCTTCTGGCAGTTTTATTGACAGTGTTCGGAATTATTTGAGCAATGTTCATATGGGCTAGATACAAATATGGAGAATTTAGGAAAAACTCCACAGGACAGTTGACTAATAAACCGCATTAGCTACATACGGTGTCCGTTATAGTTAATTCGCGCCAAATCGGTAGCTAAGGGTGTGTACGACACTGTCTAGAAAAAATGTAGTAGCTAAGGGTGTGTCGTACACCCTCGGCATTTGATATACAGTATGGGTGTCACCCTGACTGTCTATACGGTAGGGTCGCGACTACAGGGGTCAAAAGTTCCAAACATCGGGGACATTATAATGTGAACGCCGCATAAAAAAAGTACTATTCCAAGAAGGCACAATGGCTATAAACGGGTTTGAATGAAACAGCTCGTAACTTTCAGTGTCCTCGAATGCCGTCGTAACAGCAGATTCAACAAATTAAACCATTAGCATGGAAATCCGAAATCATGCATTGTGAACTGGATCCTATAGGATACAATGATCATTTTAAAACAGGTGTACCGGTAACAGATACGGTTGTGTAAATCCCAGTCTAAGCGAGGCCCCAAAACCATGTTAGTGAGGAACCCAATCCCAAATATGGTCATAGGACTGAGGGGGATTATCCCCTGAAACTCGTCTCCCCTCGAGACGTCGTCGATTCCACCTCACCCCCTGGCAGGTAGCCTGATCCCCTGAGGCTGCGGGCCACACCCCGCCCCGGAATATTTCGGTAATAATAGGCAAAAATCGGAAGAAAATGAGCGAAATCGTCAAAAATGGGAAAAATTGGCAAAAAATAAGAAAAACTTTGAGTCTCAAAGAAGTTCGAAGATTCCCCCCTGACGACTTATCACAAAACCTAATATTTAAAGTGCTCAATAGGAGCAGCATTTTAGCGACACCTTGTTGTATCTCTATTCAGTTATCCGTCGGTCTAACAAAAAGTATCGGTCAACGAAGCTGGAGGTGTATTTAGTCGACCTGGCCACAAGTTTGAGCTAAAACTTAAAACGTCATCTCCCTGTGTTACAAAATGGCAGGTGGAACCCCGTTTAACCAGGTATACCCTATACCCTCTGAGTAGATTGTTTGCATGAAATATATATACAACTATTTCGAGAATTTTTATCTTATGCGAAAGCTTTCATAGGAATTTCTTAATTTGTTTCGAAGAAACATGTTTAGAAAAAGCTGGCGGTACAGACGGGCGCGCGGACACAAATAAATTTATCACTACGAAAGCAAATAAATGCTGGCTTGGTTTGAAACACGTGCAGCAGATATTTTTCTAAGACTTTTAAAAACATTTCCACTGCCTAAATTGATGGAATAATTATTTATTGCTAGTTGCGATTGTTAAAATTGGATCGCGAAAAATCAATTGTATTTTAGGATTATCCGACCCCCCGGGGCGTACGTAAACGTGCGTTGGTAAAATATGGTCTTGGTGGAATCACTCTAATGATAATCATTTGTATCATTTGGTTCCCGTTGGTCCTATTTTCATTGGCAAATACCGTGGGTTTACGTGATCTGCCAATCGACTGCACGGTATCGCTCAAACTCGGGATTAGTGAAGTAAGTTTGTAGTGAAGATATTTACAGTAAAGCTCTGAGAACTATTACTAAAAGTACCATATGCAGAAAATAAACACGCTTGAGAACATTTTACGTGTGCATCAATGATGGTCGTTGTATAGTTAAATTTACCAACTGAATGGTGCATGGAATTCCCATTGAAACTCTGACATTGGCTAGCACTAACTGAACCAAGAACAA